>JAFFST010002836.1:0-16981 GCA_022414735.1 Noturus placidus | reverse complement strand
GCGAGAAATGAAAGAAGTGAAAGCTGATGAAAAGGGCAACTTGGCAGGAGAGAGGCAGAGTGGGGATGGTCAGGTATGGAACAAAAAGCCAAATGGTTGGTGTTCTATTTGGAAATGAATAGTGGTTTGAGACATTTCTGGAGGCACGATCTATTTCTAACAACTGATGCAGATTATGCTTTGTTCATAATATACACTGGCCACTGTCTGAGTAATTTTCAGTATTTTTATTGCATTATCGATGCTTTAGTTGGTTTAGGCTGGTTTTTGGAGGGACTCTGCTATAATGTTAAAAACCGCACTCAACAGGAGAGCACTGATGATCCTGAGAATAAGTCTGCTAGTAAACCTGGTCAGAAGCTGGATGATGATGAGGACCGGAAGAATCCAGCGTACATCCCCCGGAAGGGCCTGTTTTTTGAGCATGATGTGAGAGGCCAGACTCAAGATGAAGAGAGGTAATATACTTCAGGGAAAACAACTGTATCGCTTGCTACTTCTTGGTCTCTTTGTGGGTCAATGTTTTTTGCTTCTCCCGAGATGCCAGTTAAATCAACAGTAGGTAATCGCAATCACCCATTAGGCTAATTCTAAATAACGATCAAGTAGCTTTCACATTTTATACATTTGCTGTCTCCTCAGGTTCCATAGTTTGTGCGCTACCACAATGAACGTTTCATTATGTGCAATGAATAGCCTATTATATGGTGAAGAGTTTAAAAAAAAAAAAAAGTTGGGTTGTACTCATCCTATTATATTTACTTTCCTCCCTTTTGTCTTCCTCCTTTTTTTTCTGCTCTCTGTTTCCTGTTTCTCTGTCACCAGGCCTAAGGGCAGGCATAGGAAGTTGTGGAAAGACGAGGGTCGCTGGGAGCACGATAAATTCCGGGAGGAGGAGCAGGCCCCCAAATCACGCGAGGAGCTGATCGCTATTTACGGTTATGATATTCGCAACGGCAACGGCTCCAGTGACACCAGACCATTCAAGCCACGGAAGCCCAGGTAAGCAGTTAAAAGACAATTTTGTTTGTTTGCTGTTCTCTCTTTAGACATCTCCTCCAAAACAAGTGTAGGATGGTTCTCTTGTTAGTAACTATATATACACAAAGTGAGACAATTTGTTTGGTTTTTATCTTTTTGTTTTATAGGCATCCTGGCCCGTTAAACCAAGAATCCAAGCGTTACAGGGATGTTGAGAAGCCCCCCCGCTCCTCGTGGCATGGTGCGGCTCCCGGTGCCCGCAGTGCCCTGCCTGTGACAGGAACTTCCCACTCAGGTTTTCCTGCTGCTCCTCGCCCTCAGAATCGGCCCTCCACCCAGCCCGCTGCACGCACCTTCCAGAGCAGCCGTCGGCCTGAAATAATCAGGAATCATCCTAAGGCCAGCACGCGACCCCAGGCTCCTGAGAGCGAGAGGGCACCCAGGCTTAGGGGCCGAGGTTCTCATGGACCCCCTCACCATGCCCGGCGCAGTCCACAAGAAGATGAAGAAGAGGAAGGTGAAATTCCCATTGTACCCACCACTTTCTACAAATCTGAGCAGGAGACAAGCTCTTCATCGCAACAAAAGGAGGAGTGTGGAACAATAGCAGAGCAGCAGTCGAGCGCACCTGGCACAGTAAGGGAGGTGTCACCACCTCCTGAGAGGCCAGTGGAGAAAAAATCCTACTCTCTGGCACGTAGGAGCCGGGCCAGGCCCTCGGACCTTAGCAAGCAGGCCTCGCTGGAAGAGGTGGTGCTCACCCCACAGGTTGTTCCCACTGCTGCCAAGACCGAATCATGGCAGGGACAGGGTGATGTTGGCACGCAGAGTGGCCTGTCAAGGCTCGATCAGGACCTGGCCCGTCTCAATCTGGCTGGGCAAAGCTGGACCCAGAATACGGCCTCATACCTTCGGCCTGAGATGAGGGGTACGCTCACTTTGCTCCTGTTTAGTTGGTTATGCCTTTCCTTAGCCTTTTTAAAAAAAAAATTCCATTTATTTATTTTTAGCAACATACTATTTCTCCATTTTCCATTCTTTTGTGTTCTCCTTACTGTGTTTGTATACTTAATCCTGATCTTGATTTGGGTGTAATTATTTGTGTTAAGGCTCTTTGTGGCATTTGTGTGACATTTGTGTGACTTTCTTTGTCCCCATAGGCATCCCTAGTTCTATACATATGGGAGGTGGACCTCCTCAATATGGCAACATGGAGGACATGGTGAGTTCTAGCTAGATATTAGCAATGCTTAACTACCACCTTTTTTGTAAAGAACGATTGTTCATTTGTTACTGCACACCATATGCAGTTGGAGAACTGCCGTGGAAAAGGTATGTGTATTTACTGCTCTTTTTGACCTCTGCGGCAGGGTGTCGGTGGTGGCCGGGCTAAGCGGTATTCATCTCAGAGGCAGAGGCCGGTGCCTGAACCAGCACCAATGCACATAGGGCTTATGGAGGGCCACTATTATGAAACCAGTACGTGTGCTTAAATAGGAGACTTGCAGAGGGCATTGTGGGTGTATCCTATAAATGAAACACTTCTATGAAGACTTTTTTTTTTTTTTTTTTTTTAGTTTATATTAAAATGAATATTTCTATTAAATTCAGTTAAAATTTATGTTAAAAACATTGCTTAGTTGTGTTTTACACTTCAGGATTTTTTTTTTGCTCAGTGCAGTCTTCTAAGTCTTAAGTTTAGTATCTAGATGCTCACATCCTTGTTTCTGCTATACAGTGTCATTCCAGGGACCAATCTACACACATGGTGACAGTCCAGCTGCCATGCCACCACAGGGACTGCTGGTGCAACCAGAGATGCACCTGCCTCACCCCACACACCCCAGTAAGCCAACAACTTTTGTATGAACTCTGAAAGTTTATTTCATAGCCTCATCTTGGTATGGTCTAGTTTGTTTGTTTGTTTGTTTGTTTGTTTGTTTGTTTGTTTGTTTTGTCCTGTATGTATTTCCATGGATATTTTAATAGAAAATTAAAGTAGTTGATAACTGACCAATCATCTTTTGCTCCATTTCTTATAGGCTTGCATCCTCACCAGTCAGGAGGACCGATTCCGAACCCTGCGCTTTATGCTGCTCCGCCCGTTTCTCTGTCTCCTGGACAGCCACCCCCACAGCAACTTCTACCCCCACCCTTCTACCCTCCACCTGGGGTCATGACATTTAGCAACACCAACTACCCTTACCCTGCTGGAGCTACACTACCCCCCATGTACCCCAATGCACAGGTGAACTTATTTTATGTTTCTCTCTCAATTTTTGCATTTACTTACCTTTATTGAAATGGTGAGACAATCTGCATTCTATTCCGGCTCAGTCACAGGTGTATGGCGGAGTGACTTATTTTGACACAGTACAGCAGCAGGCTCAACCCAAACCTTCTCCCCCACGCCGTACTTCACAACCAGTCACAGTCAAGCCTCCCCCGCCAGAGGTGAGTCTATATAAAGTCAATTAGAGGCGGAGTGATTTCCCCTCCCCCCCAACAGGTGATGCAGTTCATCCTGATATCAAGAGTTTCACATATTCTCCTGCTTTCTCTGCTGAAATAAAGTCCTTCTGGACACCGTTATGTGTAATGCGTAGCTGAGCTGGGTGAAGTATTCCATACCGAGCGCCCTCATCATAACGAAGTTGATGCCGAACCTTATTAAATGCAGCTCAGTATTGACTCCTAACCGATTTAACATATTCAACTAAAAGATGCCATATATCCTTTAAAGGTATAGTAAGTAATGTACTGTATATCTAAACCTGTTTTTGCTAAGAGAATGTTAGCAGTAAAACGGTTATCTGAACAGTCAGAATGGTTTACTTAAGCTTCAAGGCATACTCAACTGTTGTCAAGTCAGTGTAAGGCTTTTACAAAATTGACATAAGATGGATCCTGTTTTAATTTCTCATTTAGAGATGACACCAGTCCAATATCATCTATCGATATTGGGCCTGTATCAGCAGAAATTGCTGGATCAGAAATTGGTGTACAAAAAAATAAAGAATCCGATCTGATTTAATAACAAGCTAACATAGTATTATACCATGCTATTAATTTTCATGTTAGACAGCCAACTCTCTCTTTACCTGTGCAAAAAAATCAATTCCTGCCAAAAGCTTTAATAAAATTCTCAATTTTTACTTGAATATTTATTGAGAGTAAAGCTTTGTCAACCTTTCTGGCTCAAATAAAACTGTCCAAGATGTACTGAATAATGAACTGTAAAATACTCTTTGCAATGTCTGTGATATCTCACTATCCTGTGTTTCACCCAGAATAACATGGGTTCCTTTTTGAGTCTGGTTAGTCTTCCTCTTTACATCACCACGGTCACTTCTGGCTTGCTCATTATGGGTTACATTTCAAATTTTAACTTATGTCCATTGTTAAGTGCTATGTAAATAAAATGTAATTGAATTGTGTTACAGGACCAGAGCAGGAAGCCCAGTGAGGAGGTGCGCTCCTAGCTGCTGCTGAAAGAAGTGACCAGGACCAGCACCATTTGTGGATGAATATAATTTCACCTTTTTTTTTTTTTTTTTTTTTTTTTTTTTTTTTTTAAACTTGTAATTTTTTATTTTATCCATTGTCAAGCATGTCCACAGTCACCCTCATGCAAGGCCCTCCTTGTGAGTCATGTCTCCATCATATTTTTCATCACCTGATTTATTTGCTGTGTGCTGCTTCACTCTCTCAAGGCATGTATTAGTTCCTGAAGGAAATGTACTGTAAGTTATATATGTCAAGCCAACACGGAAAGGGGATTTGCTGCTATTAATCACTATCATTATCAATAAACGTTGCGTGTTGTCGTAATAATCCAGGCCTTTGTTTTAGATAGGAAAGGCAGATAAACGTAATCAGAAAGATTTCATTTAGTGCAGCATGTTGAATGTGTTTGAGAAAAAAACACGTCTGAGGCTATTGAGATCAATGCCTGACGGAAATGCAATATGTACTTGTTGCAAATTGGACCTGCATGATAATTATCTGGGGGAGAATTTACCCCATTTTTTGTTTTGAAGAATGCAACATGAAAGCAGGTCGGTGCCATGCGTCAGCACATTAGGATGCTCATTAAACGTTGAATTTAATATGTGCATGTAGTGTTTAACATTCACATTCAGCATTAGAGGGCACATTGTTTGGCCTGGCAGTCTATGCATCTCCTTTTCCCTTCCTCTATATCTGTGTAAATGTTTATTAGTAAGAAAAATAAGGCAATATGTTTTAGCTGTAGTGCATTTTCCAGACCAGTCAGTGAGGGCAGGAAGCGTTGGCATGGTATGTGGCATGGTATGATCCATCTTTTAGTATATAAACAAATTGACCAAAAAATGTTGGCATCCCAGCTGTCAGTGCTGACTTACAGAGACACAAATCTAAAGAGCTCCTTTTCTGTGGTCAACACAAAGCACATGTGATTTACGCAGATGATGTGTGCACCTTTAAGGGCTGACAGAAAGGCAGTGAATTATAAGTATGACTGTTCTAATAGCAAGTTAAATAATTCATGTCTTTTAATTCAATAGCAGTTTACTCATAGGCTCTAATGCATTTTTTTTTTTACTCAAACCCTACAGTGCTGATTTTCAAGTGCTCAAGCAGTATAGTTTCTGTAAAGGTGCTAGTCTCTTGTGTGTAGTGAAGTCAACTCTTCACTCTTCCCCACATCAATGGCACATGCCTGATCTCTGTATCTTTGACTTTGTTCTGTGTTAAATACAATACTGTAAAACGGTTTCAAGTTAAGATGACTTTACTTGTTAGAGCGTGTACTGTGTGATGCTCACTCAACCATTTAACAGTGCACATTGTGCTGTGATGTTCTGGGGAAAACTCAGCCCAGGACCGTTCATTTTGCCTGAAACTGACATACTTGACAGTGCTACTGCTTGGTGATAGCTTTTTAGTGTATATCTCTATAGAATAAATGTATTATTGAAGCCTGTGGTTAAAAAAAACAAAACAGTAATACCTTAAACTTAGTTACTAGTGAAATACTTTCACCTTGAACAAAGTCAGCAGGGAATCCTATCCTTTATTTGTTGTCTAATGAATTAACTGATAATTAACTTTTGCAATTATCAATTATACCAACAGCTTATTTTATTTGATAGATGTGCTAATTACAAGAGGTTTTTTTTTCTTTCCTTTTAGGAGCACTGTACAGGCATGCATGAGCACATGGCTACATTTCTTTGTGAAAGCAATTCTAGGTGAGCTCCAGGGGCTGTGAATCTGTTCATCAACCCCACCAGACTCTGAAGGATTTGTCCTTTAAAATGGTTCCCTTTACCATTTGCTCCTGGTAGCCTGCCAGTATAACTGAAAGCAACTTCTTACATATTCAGTGTTGTTTAGATGTGGTTTATAAGATGATTTGTGATGTTACTTTCTATGCCTTAATAATTGCATTTGTTTGACATATCTGCTCCGAGTAACTAGACCTGCCAACACTGTGACGGGCTTGTATGTTCCATAGGTGTTTAAATGTTCAAGTGTTTTTTTCTTGTTTGTTTGTTTTTGTGGAGCAATTTTGTCAAGAGAATTATTAAAACAAGACCCATATGTAATGCTGTGTTTGTCATTTTTTTGGGGGTTGGGATGAAGTTGTTATTGTGCGTGAGCACGCATGTCTATTTGGACGAACGAGTGATCGGCAGACGGAGCCTGGCTTCACCCAGAACTGGCAATGGTTCTGGCAGTAGGAGTGCGAGACATGATTTTCTTTTGATTGTTAAGCTATTGTTGTGTTTATGCCAACGTTGTGCAGATGGTTACTTTTTCATAATCCTTAGACACAGTTTGGGTAATCCAGCTTGATGAAGCTGATTATGAGTTGGTGTTCTGGCCTGGTGAAGCTGCTTATGAGCTGGAACTCCAGCCTGGTGAAGCTGGTTCTGAGCTGCTACTCTACTCTTGTGAAGCGAGTTATGATCTAGTGGACCAGCCTGGTAAAGCTGGTTATGAACTGGTGGATCGGTCTGTTGAATTTTGTTATGGGGAAATGTTCCTGGGAAGCTCCTTGGATTTTCATGCACAATACGCAGCATGACTCAAATAACCAAAAACATCTTCATTGGGCTACTACGTGACCAAATCAGGTTCCATTCCTTTCAGTTAAGAACAGGAATGTGAGGCTACAGTGGGGACTGGCTCAGCTGTTCTGGACATTGCCTGGTCTTCTGCTTCATTGCATTTTATTTACAACCATAAGCACAGATGTGTAACAAGCTGTATGTGGTTTATTTATTTTTTAAATGTTAAAACAAAAAAATTAACAAATCTTTCAGTTTACCTACATGAGCTACAGCACAACAGAACAGAAACCCACGTTAGAAACAACTGAAACAGAAGTTGAGTCAGACTCTGTTTTCTACCTAGAAAGAGCCCTGACTGTTAAACCAGGATGTACACAGATTTGTCAGTACAGGATCAAGCTGGTTTTCATAGGCTACAGGGATTTATATATTTTAATTATTATATAATAATTATTTATAATTATCTAATTATATAAGCTAGCAATTAGTGGCACTTAACCAAGGAGGCAATCTCTCTTCTATGTTCACCACATCAACAGTCATTTATTATTTATCATCTTATTTCAGTTGTATTTTACATATTGGCTGTTAATGTGAGAAACTATAATTGGCCACTTGGTGGTGCTGCTGATGTCTGTATGGTCAGCGCCTACTGTAAAAAGCTGATTGTACTGAACATTCAAAAAATAAATAAATAAATACAGCTCTTTCTACCAGCCTTCCCTTCAAAGCCCCCAATAAACATGTATGTGCACTCACTAGGAAATAACTCCTAAATTCCCCTACCGGAAGAGGATGTTTCTGAATGAACATGCAACATGACTGACAGGCATGTGAAGACAACTTGATCAGTTTGGAGGTCCACATCATTTTCCCCCTCCCATTTACAGAATCTGGGCTCCACAGAGGCTGGCGTTTCTGCTCTGAGCAGATATATTGTTGTCAGTTGCCCAAATGTGAAGCAAACTATGCCAAATGCTACACTATGTGAATATAAGCAGCTATATGTAAATAACTTGATGGTAGTGATAATATAAACTATGATGACTTTAAATTGAGCTGGTCTTGCCGCTTACTCTCCAAATCTGGAATGGGGAAGGAACAGTAGGCTTTGAAATGAATGTAAACTGCAGTTAGAGTTATACGAGCTAAGCAGGCAAGCATAGCAGATAATAACATTTCTGCAGTAACCTTTGAAGAATAGCTGAAATAACCTCATCATTGCCAGAACCACAACTTCAGCCCTCTTGCTGAGTTACATATCCTCTGCTTTTTGCTTTTGATAGAACGGGCCTCTGGGGCCAAGTGTCTGTCTTCAGCAACACAAATGCCTTATTCAAAGAAAAGCAGAATACCATAATGAATATTCATCCGACTCACAGTGAGACCTACTGGGTAGTCGTATTGGTGGGCACAATGGTCAAGCGGTGTGAAAATGATCTCCTTGACCAATCAGGCAGAAAAAAGCTGAGTACATCTATGAATATTTATGAATGTAGCAGCTGGAGGTGACGCCGAGACTGTCGTGGTGTTCTGGCTGAGCTGTGTGGGGACGTGTGTGTACATCATGCACTGTTCTCACTTTAGGTGCAATACACTTGTGAAGCATTTTGACTGACAGGCCTGTAGCAGTACTTAGTGCAGAGAGGCTGAAATGCGATCCAAGTGTGTTATGCAATCAAAAAAAAAAGAAAAAAAAGAAAGGAGACCAACTCCTGTCATACTTAATTCTTCAATTTCCTATCTGGCTAATGGAGATTTCACACTTACAGTGCATCCAGTTCCTGTCTTACCCGCTCTTGGGCTGGCGCGTCTTCATGGCAGATTCTTTTGGCATCATGTTCTCAGTTCTGTCATCCATTTCTTTCAGCTGTGTTTTTTTTTCTACAGGGACCCTCATCGTTTTGTCATCCACTTTGTCTTGTGGCTCTCACTGTTTTAATGTTAGCTACATTCTCTCTATACCTACCACACATTGTCTGTACAGACTGTTTGGATGGGCTGAATGAGATGACGACGACACTTTGGAACACATTTCTTCCTCATGTTTCAGGGTGATGGTATCAATTTAGTATCAATATATACTTCTGTGTCCCATTGTCATGAGTTGCCACTACTAGACACAGTAGAGCACAGTGAAATTGTTTTCATTTGTAAGTCATTAGTAAAATTTTAAATTGTAAGTCATTAGTAAAAAGAAGCCCAACAATCATAAAACCTTAATAAAACCTTAATGACCTGTGAAGTGTGTTAGCTCTGCAGATTTGCCTGAGAATTTTGTGCAATTTCTGACTCTACATGACCTGGGGTCAAATTACGTCACAGCTATCATATTAAGGATCAGTTTTTGTTTATCATATTATACTGGAGACATTTGCTTATGAAGCTGTCATTTTGAGTCTTTTGATGCATTCATGCCTCAAGCAAACCCATCAGTATTTATAATGATGCCGTATTTTCTGCCTCTAAGCTGTGCAACTATAAATCAAAGGGCCAGTTTTCCAGATAGTAACATAGTAATCACACTTAGTCTTAGACTAAACTCAAATATTGTTAATTGAACATTCCATGCAAGAAATAAAAATGAACATCTTTAACACTAGAGGAGCTGTTTCAAAGGGGGTCTTCACAAGAAATAGCTTGCCATTTTTAATAGTAGATCTTCTTTCTTAAAAATCCCACTTCAAGACTCAGCTTAAACCATCTATAATGAATTTCCCCTCAAGCATTGCTGTGAAATAAATGGAGATTCAGATCAGTTGGTCCCAAGCCCTGAAACACTGAATTGTTTTGGCCTAGTTGAGGCTTTCATTTAAAAGCCCAAGAAGTCCAATTAGGCAGCTTTCTTTCAGTGTCTCTATCAACGCTGCATTTTTAATGAGTGACGGTGCTGGTTCTTGCATATTTAACTGGCTCCCCTCGCTCTGTTATTGTTACCCTGCAGGGAGTCATAGTGGCGAGGTGGCGCTGACCCCTCCAGCGTTGTCACAAGGCAACGCTGATCAAACAAAGCAGCCTGCCACCAAGGATGATATCACTGTGTTGCCCCATCCCCCAGACTCTCTGCATGTGTATGTGTTTCTGTGTGTGTGTGTGTGTGTGTGTGTGTGTGTGTGTGCGTGCGTATGTGTGTATTCATTTGACAGTCATTAGACTCGCCTGTGATTCATGGTTGTTGTTCGAAACCCACCACCCAAGGAGACAAATGATCAGGATAAACCATGTGTGCTGCACGAACACAGATGCTCTCATGATCAGTGACATCCAACAGATGTGCCAAAATATGCCAAAAGTCTGTAATATGTACATACCCCCCAGGAGCCTTCACTCAGACATTTCACTTTCACACAGTTACCTACATTCCACATTCTTTGTTTATCATGTTGGAGTTTAACTGGTCCATACAATCTAAAATATAATGGGATATAAAGCCACTCATTTCCAAGCCTAAATGAATATAGAAATTCAGAACGGTTTCTGGGAAAAAAAAATGATTGACATTTAAAAAATTGTGCATGCAAATGGAACTTGGGAAAACAAACACTTGATATATTCATTGTTCAATGCAACTGTAAAATATAGATGCTGGGTAATAACCAAAATGAATGATTTATGTTGGTGAATGTAGAATGTAGTGGTTAAATCTTTTATAGAGACAGTAACGAACCAAATCTGTAAAGTCAGTGTTTTCTTCAAATGTCTTGGTCATTTACTACTTGCCTCAGATGAGGTCAAGATTCCATCATTAGAAATTTAGTATTGCACCCATGGCAGAGTTACAAGGCAAAAACCACTGCTAACCAAGAGGAACATAAACTAAACACTTGCCTCACATTTTTCAAAGAACACCTTGATGACCCCAAGCCTTTTAGGATAATGTTTTGTGAATTGACGAGTCTAAAGTAGAACTTTTTGGAACACATGAGTACAACTGCCGTATAGCTAATACAGCATTCCACAATAATAACATCATACCAACAGTCAAACATGGTGGAGGTAGTGTGATGGTATGGGGATACATTGCTGCTTCAGGGTCTGGGTGACTTGCCATAATTGAGGGAACCATGAATTCTGCTGTCTACCAAAAATCCTGAAGGAGAATATCGTAGCATAGTGGTGGCTCAAAGTTTAAGGCTCTGGGTTACTGATCAGAAGGTCAGGGGGGGTTCAAGCCCCAGCAGTGAGCGAGTAGGGGTTCAACTGTCCCTATGCTGTATCAACTTCTCATACCCAATTGAGATGCTGTGACAGGACCTTAAACAGACAGTTCATGCTTGAAAGCCCACCAATGTGGCTGAATGAAAGCAATCCTACAAAGAAGAGTGGGCCAAAATTCCTCCACGGCAAAGGGAAAGACTGATCTCCAGTTACTGGAAGCGCTTAATTGCAGTTGTTGCTGCTAAAGGTCACACAACCAGTTTTTAGGCTTAGGGGGCAGTTATGCTTTTCACATGGGATATATAGATGTTGAAACAAACATCTATATATTTCTTTGATATTAAAAAACTGTTTCCTCATGTTCACCTTATATTACATTTTGTATGGGGATCTGAAACCATTTAGTATGAAAAAAATAACTTGTATAAAGCATCATGACACTGGTCACTCCATTCAACAGAAATGGGGTATAAGGTATCTTACATATTTGTTGTCATTAGATGTTCCCGTATTTTCTCTTGTAATGCAGCTTGCATGACGCAAAATAGTTAAATACTGTTCACAAAACTGAATGAAACAGCTGCAAAGTTTAAACGTTTTCAAATGTTCTACAGTTTGAACAAATCTTGAAAATATCTGGATCTTTTCACAAGAAAACCAAGAACCTGAGTGAGTTAACCCACTCTTTTCCCCGCTATTATGTGTTTCCCTTTTGTTCACTGTTCTTTCCTTTATCTATCATTATTGTCTGAGCACTATCTGAGCACTGCAGACGACTTTGTGTCTATAGACTAGTCTGTCTGCCTGTAAATGAGAAGATCCCTTATGGTTCAAGTCTTTCCCTAATACAGCCTGTATTAAGACATCCATCAGCCAAGCAATTAGTGATGACAGTTCTGAAGCGACACTGAGCGGAATTATATGATACGCCCCAGGATGATGTTGAAACATAATCCAGTTTAAGTACTTTCAAATAAATAAATAAATAAATAAATAAATGAATAGTCTAGGGTTAGAACACATGAGCTATAGGGAGCAATGTTTCTGTATTTGAGGATTTCTCTGAGCTGTAAGTATAATGTGTTTGGCTTGTGCTGTGAATGTGGGTGTCGGAGATGGGGGTGAGCACTCCATACATCACAGTGCTGAAAGCTGGGTCTGTTTGAAGTGTTAAAAGTAATCTCCTTATGAGCAGAACAGCACGCGCACACACACACACACAAACACACACACACACACACACACACACACACAGATAAATGAAAACAGAACACTGATGCTGAAAGCAACACCAAGGCCCAAGTCATTTTTCTCTGTCTGCGTGTGTAAGAGAGTGGCTTCTGGATTGATGTGTGGTTACATATGGGTGATGCTTGGTCAGGACATTTTATAAACCCTTTTATAAAGTGTATATATAAAGTGTATATAAAGTTAATAAATAAATAAATAAATATATATATATATATATATATATATATATATATATATATATATATATATATATAGTTAATTTTTTATACACAATATTGTAAATACCTTACTCACCAACCACTTTAAATGGCCAGTTGTGAGGTGGGGGAGCAATAAAATCAAGCAGCTACAGGACGTGAGCTTCAGGTAATGTTCACATCAAACATCAGAATGGAGAACATGGCTGTTGGCACTAGAGAAGCTGTTTTGAGTATTTCAGTAAACGTCTGATCACCTGGGATTTTCACACACAACAGTGTGTAGAGAATGGTGCGAAACATATAAAAATATCCAATAAGTGGCAGTTCTGTGGGTGGAAATGCCTAGATCACGAGAGAAGTCATAGGAGAATTGCCAGATTGGTTTGAGCTGACAGGAAAGCTACGGTGACTCAAATAACCACAGTTTAGAACTGTGGTGAGCAGAAAAGCATATCCAAAACTTGAGGAAGATGGACTACAACAGCAAAAGACCACATCGGCTTCCAATCCTGTCAGCCAGGAATAGGAGTCTGAGGCTGCAGTGGCACAGGCTTACCGAAAGATTTGGAAAAGACCAGGTGACATTTTTCTTATCTTCAACTGTCCAGTTTATTTTATGAGCTGGAGTTGTGTCGATGTTGTGTAGATTTTATGAGATGTGGTTGTGTGAATTTTGTGTAGATTTTATGAGATGGAGTTGTGTCGATGTTGTGTAGATTTTATGAGATGTGGTTGTGTGAATTTTGTGTAGATTTTATGAGATGGAGTTCTGTCGATGTGTAGATTTTATGAGATGGAGTTGTGTCGATGTTGTGTAGATTTTATGAGATGGGGTTGTGTGAATTTTGTGTAGATTTTATGAGATGGAGTTGTGTCGATGTTGTGTAGATTTTATGAGATGGAGTTGTATCGATGTTGTGTAGATTTTATGAGATGGGGTTGTGTGAATTTTGTGTAGATTTTATGAGATGGAGTTGTGTCGATGTTGTGTAGATTTTATAAGATGGGGTTGTGTCAATGTTGTGTAGATTTTATGAGATGGGGTTGTGTGAATTTTGTGTAGATTTTATGAGATGGGGTTGTGTGAATTTTGTGTAGATTTTATGAGATGGAGTTGTGTCAATGTTGTGTAGATTTTATGAGATGGGGTTGTATGAAAGTTGTATATGCTGCAATGTCGCTCGTTTAGCTCCGTTCTGTACCAACTACGCCACCCCGAGAAAACGAGGAAAATAAACCAAATAAAAACATGTAAGTACGTTCCACTTAGAACAGGCAAGAGGCATGGGTTTCCACAAAAAATACATTTTATTTTGGAGGTTAAAAGACTGGCCAAGAATTATTTTTAAAAGAAGCAACCAACACAGTCCAGCATTGGTCAAAGAAAACTGTCACAAAAGAAATTAACAATAATCCTAGAAGGACTGAGGCTTCCTGTACGAAGGGCAGGCTAGTACGGAAGCACCAGCTATACAAAAGGGAAAAGCAACCCACTAATCAGAATCATCCATCCATCCATCCATCTTCAAACGCTTAGTCCTTTTCAGGGTCACGGGGAACCTGGAGCCTATCCCAGGAGGCATCGGGCACAAGGCGGGGTACACCCTGGACAGGGTGCCAGTCCATCGCAGGGCACAATCACATACACACTCACACACCCATTTATACACTACGGACACTTTAGACACGCCAATCAGCCTACCATGCATGTCATTCCCACAAAATTCACTGCAAATAAACACAGCAATAATGATGACCCTTAATTAAGTACAGCCCAAGGTGCAGCAAAGGACCTCCCCCCCAGCTTCAGGAAGCACTCAGATCCTACAAAGAGGAAACAAACACAAAAAGTCAATTACAATATGCTCAAAGCAGACAAACAAAAGAAGAGATAACCTTGAGCTCAAACTGAGTACAGGTAGCAAGTTTACCAAGACTAACCAAAACCACTACTACCACATAGGAGTATCAGCATAACTGATAAAGACTGTTACAACACAACTGAATTAAAGAAAACTGATCTCAGTGACAGTAACCAACACAAAACATAACGACAGAACAAAATAAAACCAAATCGGAGTATGAAGCAGCAACGTAACAGCATCAAGCAGCAGAACCAAACAATCAAAACAGTCACGTGACTCCGTGAGTGAGGGGGAGGAGCTATGACCACACCTCACTAGGCCCGCCTTAACGCATGCAAAATTGAGGATCCTAAGAATAAAACAGGTGTTACAACCTCAATTTGGAAAGCATGCAAAATAGTTAAGCTCAAATGACAGAACTAATTGATTTACATACCGTGATCCAATGACATGGTACTCACGATGGCACATACGAAAATCATGATAGTGTCTTTAATAGTTGTGATGTCAACAGATGGCGCTCGGACCGGAACTACATTAAATGACCATGCTACACAGTAGGACATCACAGTGCACTGATTGTGAGCAGAACATCACACCCACACACAGTCTCAGTAGCCCAACGTCACACTAAACAAATAAAGCACATGGTAAATAGACAACGCTAGCATCACACAACTAAACAACAACGCTAAAAACACATACCTCTGTAGTCCGTAGCAACAAAAGGTAGGGGCGGGTTTTCAACCATGACACATTCTGAAAGGCCTTAACGACCATTTATATACTAAGGTAGGGAGAAAGCCCATTGGCCACGTAGTTAATAAGAGTGACATTTTGACACGACACACACCCCACTACATGTAGATTTTATGAGATGGGGTTGTATGAAAGTTGTATATATTTTATGAGATACAGTTGTGTCAATGTTGTGGAGATTTTTAGATGGGCTTGTCCAGTTAGTTAGCAGATGGAAGGTTAGCTAGTTATCCAATTAATAAGGATTAACTCTTCTGGCTAATGAAGCTTCACAGAGCTTTGTAGGGTCATGAACTGTTCCCGTCGTGTTACTATAGTTCACTTTCTATCTGCAAGAGCTGCAATTTAACCAAATGCCTCTCTAACTGAATTTAATCAGGGCCATAGCTCATTGACTGAACCTAACAAAAGCAGCAGTATACATATTGAAAAAGATTTTTTCCCCAAATGCCTCTTTAACTGGATTTTGTAAGAGCACTGGTCATTCACACAACAGAAGCAGCTACTTTAAACATCTTGCTAAAGAAATGGCTGGCATATATAGTGCATTCAGAGTACAGCTGCACTTGTTAACAGTTAATAACAAGAGAAGGGAAAGAAAGCCTCAAAAGACTTGCAACTCTACAAAGACCACAACAAAACGGCCAAATGACAAACAGATGAAAGTACAGAGATGAGTAGATAAAGCACTGTTTTACCTTCAATATGTTTGACCAGTTACCGTGTGCATCAAAACTATGAGGTGTGGACACAAATTCTGTTCTCAAAATGCACATTCGGTTACTCTTTTGATCGTCTTATGATCTTTTCATGCTCAGTTCAGAATGCCTGAGTTTAACTAAAAACAAATGTAAATAAATGGGGACATCTGTTCACTATAGTAATGTTGAACTCTGTACACCGATGTGGGATAAAAGTAACAACAATGAATTGGATTTCGTAAAAATGCAAGTGAATGAAAAAATAATTCCTAAGTCATTTGATTTAATCAGTTCATAGATGATTTGCTAAAAAAGAGCAAAGATTGCTCACTTTCCACCTGTTCTGTCTTTCATTATTTATCATTCTTTACCTAAAAACCTGAAACCCACCATTACCATTGATAAGTAAGAAAATTTGACTTGAGTAAACTATCTATTTTCAGACAAACTAGCTAGGTATGAGTCATCTTTAAGTAATGATTTCCATAATGAATTATGCAAAAAAAAGTAAAAACAAAAAAAAAAACTTCCTTAAATAATAAATGACATAGGGTTCACAAAAATGATTCAGACCTTTGTGTGAAAATGAATCTTTCCATGTGAAAATGTCCAAATGGTTATTCAATTCACATTTCTTTCTTTCTCTGTCTCTTTCTTATGCATGACCAAAATATGTGTTAATGGTGGTTTTGTCCAAATGGTGGTCATTTTGCAGAGATGTAATTGATGCAGCAAAAAATGCTTGATTTTGCAGCTGCTTTTTAACAAAATTTGTTTTTGTGCTTTTTTTGTGGAAAAATACTTGAATTGGGTAAGGGTTAGGGTTAATTCTCTTTCACGCTGATGTTTGTTAGTAATTGGAACCTTTTAGCTGTAAAACATACGTGAATCAAAGAGGGGTTTGACTGAAAGTGTGCAAATGATGTTACATGCTAGGCGTGCCTGTCTCCACCTGCAGGTGGATCACGGACTTTCTGTCTGACAGGAAGCAGCATGTGAAGCTGGGG
>JAFFST010002835.1:9751-23837 GCA_022414735.1 Noturus placidus | reverse complement strand
ATTCATAGACTACGGACACTTTAGACACGCCAATCAGCCTAACATGCATGTCTTTGGACTGGGGGAGGAAACCGGAGTACCCGGAGGAAACCCTCGACACACGGGGAGAACATGCAAACTCCGCACACACATGGCCCTGGCGGGACTCATTATAATTTATAATTTAAATATAATTGATTTATAATTGTTGCCACAATTCATTTCAATCCATGCCTTTTAGATTAAAATATAAATCCTGTTAATCACCTAATTGATAATTAGTGAACAAAACATGAGGTAAACATTACTGTAAAAAGATAATACTACAGTACATGTTGGTTTCGGTACGTAATTTTTCATTGTTAATTGTTAGTGCTCAACAATGAATGTTTCAGTAGTTCTGTAGCTGTACATATCAAATAGTCTTTTCTCATATACTGTTAGGCCTTGTGTCCTTTAGCTAATCCACTAATTTGTTCGAATGCTCCAGCGCTCCTCATTCACAAGGGATTTGCATTGCGTCCCTGCTCAGGCCATGCATTATCTTGCTCCAATTGTGTTGTGCATTCCTCACTTGTTTTGTCTTTGCTTCTTTTGCTTGGAGGCTGGAATGTAATCCATAGTGGCGGCAGTCTCATTTAGCTTTTATGCTAGGCTAAGGCTTGTGCTTGGTCAGCTCGTGTAGGCAATTCAGTGTTGTGCCAAGCTGATTAGCACATTCCAAGCTGATCTACGACTAGCCACTGAATGTTGTTGCCCTTTAGTGTAGAGACTAAGGTCATAAGTCATCTCCATTGGACCTCACAGGGAAGCGTTGTCTCTGTAGACCTTTAGCAACACCCATCCACCATGACCTTTCTGGACTTGAAATGCTTATACAAGCAATGTATGTGTGACGTTGGGTCAGGTGAAGCGTGTTGGTATGGTATTGGTTTTCAGGCACCGATGAAGGGGGAGACAAAGTAAAATTGTTTGACAGATGGAGAATTACTAAAAACATGGCTGCAGGAACGCAAGGGCAACCTGTGGAAAAGTTTAAAGCATGAAGAATTGTCACCAGTCTACAAGATCTTATTTCTCATAGTCTCAGAAATCATAGTGGTTAGAGGCACATCTTAGCTGAACTGTTGGCTTCTTTGAAGAGTAGTAACAGAAAGTGACATTTACATTACATTTATTCATTTAGCAGATGCTTTTATCCAAAGCGACTTACAAATGAGGAAATACAAGCAAAGTGATATATCAAGCAGAGAACAATACAAGTAGTGCTACCATAAAAGATTTTTAGTTGAGTTCTAGAAAGATTTTAGCACCAGCGTAAGTGCAGATTTTTTTTTTTAATCGGGGGACTAGGGGACAAGTCAGGGGTTAGTTAAGTGTTCACATAAGAGGTGGGTCTATGTGGGTCTATGTAAATTATGATGTAAGGAATAAAACACAATCGGGCATGCAACAAAGTTGGTTATTTCCCAATAACCGCATGCTTCCAACGTGCTTATTTCTTTAATACCTCAGAAATTTGCTAAAAATTTTCCTTCATGAATGAGAACTTTCTATTGTCATGCTTTTTATTTGTTTAAAGTTACATTTAATGTTGCTGAATGTCAGCAAGACAAGTTCACTCACTTATTACTCACTTATTATCACTTACTATAAACAGTAATTCCCTTACCATCTTTACTTTGCACTCTCTCTTGAAAAATTGCAGCTTATCGTGTTATCGAGAAACTGGAAAGTATAATATTCTATGTCCTGGAGGTTAAACTATAACTTTACCGCTGACTGTTACAAAGCGTTGACACTGAAGACTCCTTCTTTATATGCTAAATATATATCTCCTTAAAGAAAACGGCAGCATATCAGTGATAACATGCTTTTTTTTTAAATCAATACATTATTCACATGATTTATTATTCGATTAAATTATGTGGATCTTGCACTATACAAGTCCCTGTGAATTAGCCGTTACTATAGAAATGATATTTACATTTACATTTATTCATTTAGCAGACGCTTTTATCCAAAGCGACTTACAAGTGCACACTCACACACCAATGGTAGCAGAGCTTCCATGCAAGGTGCTAGCTTGCCATCGGGGGCAACTTAGGGTTCAGTGTCTTGCCCAAGGACACTTCGGCATGGCATCACTTCGGCATGGGATCACCCGGGCCGGGATTCGAACCACCAACCCCACGATTAGTGGATTAGTGCACAACCCGCTCTACCGACTGAGCCACAGCCGCCCTTACATTAATTACAATTACAATTAACATATTAGAACGAGTGCATTAATATAAACTTGTGATTTAAATTATACTGAGTAATAGAGCTGTTGCTATAGGAAATTAATGAACACTTTCTGACCAGTCATATTCAAGCATTCAAGAGCTTTGGTTAGAAAAAATATATTTATGCCGTGGTGATATGAGTTTCAGAGATATTTGTCATGGAGTAGTTATCCTTTCAGCCTGTAGGAGCTCTTTCACATTTTTCTCTTCATACCTAATAATGCAGTTAACACCTGCAAGGCCAGTAGTTGTTTGTTCATAGCTGTACTCAAGTGCTTTTTCAGCCATAATTGCTCGAAACCTGTTAACATGAGTAACAAGCTAGAGAACTCATAACCAGTAAACTTACTGTACAGTGCATTTGGAAAAACGTATTCAGAAATATCACATTTGCATACATATTCAGAAGCTCAGTCCCTGTCTTGTGCAAAATTTCAATCAGGTGTATACCATTTCTATTTATCATCTTTGAGATTTCACCTGTGATTGGACATGATTTGGAATAGCATTCCTTTGTCAATATAATGCTCTATAGCTGCCTGTATATATGAGCAACAAAACATCCAACAAGGTCAAAAGGAATTGGACCTCCAAGACAATATTGTGTCAGATCTGTGAAATTCTTCCATCCATCTATCCATCCATCCATTTTCTGTACCACTTATCCCAGGGGTCTTGGGGCTCATGGCGGGGGACACCCTGGATGGGGTGAACTGTGAAATGTACTGAGATTTTTCTACAGCCTTGAAGGTTCCTGATGCTTCCTATACCTAGCCACCCAGCCACACTGAGCACACAGGGAGAAGAGATGTATATGGTGGGCCCTGTATGGAGAAGAGAGAACCTTCCAGAAGGTCAATCATCTCTGCAGCACTGTACAATTCTACTTAGGCCTTTAAGTTAGAGCAGCGAGACATTAATCAAGTCACATGATGGCTTAATTGGAGTTCAAAAGGGCACTTAAAGGAGAAACAAGATTCCATTGTTTGACAAAACCAAGATTGAAAACTTTGGCCTGAATGCATTGTTTTACATGTCTTATGTAGGAAATTAGGCGCTGCTTGTCACCTGGACAATTCCAGCCCTACACTACAGCACTGTGATGGTAGCCTTATGCTGTGGGAATGTTTTTCAGCATTTGGTACTGGGAAGCTTGTCGGGTTAGAGAGAAAGATAAACAGATCAAATACCAGAGACGTTATTGAGGAAATCCTGTTCAAGAGCACTCAGGACCTCAGAATAGGGTGAAGATTTACCTCCAAACATGACAATAATGCAGAAGTGGCCGAATGCCCCAGCCAGAGCCCAGACTTGAACCCAACTGAATAATAGAATAAGACCTGAAAAATAGGTTGCACAATGGTGCTCCCTGTTCTAGCTGAGAGTGGTGAAGTAGTTCTGAATAGAGGAATGGGAAAAGATCCCAAAATACAGGTATGCCATGCTTGAGCATCATACTCATGATTATTTAAAGCGGTACTTTTCTGCTGAGGTCATTTAACAAAATAATGAGGGTTTAAATACGTGTGTGAATGTTACAGTATATTTCAGTTTGGAATACTTTCTGAATGGATAATTTCACTATTCCGCATTCTAGCACTGTTACTGTAAATACATTTCACTTTTATTTGAAATATACCAGATGTAGTTCATGCTCAACTTAGCTATCTGGTACTAAACATTTAATTCAACTGTATTGTTCTTGTTCTGCTTGAAAGACTTACCATGAATCAAATCAATAAACCACAAATAGATTGTGATCACTTTACGTTTTTGTAAAATGAATCCAGTTATTGATCCAGCCACTGCAGAGCAAATCCAGTAGAGCTCATTTATATGTCCTCCAGCTGTGACCCTGCTCTCAGTATGTGACGTGAGGTGCAGCCAGTCTGCTTCTGATTAATTTAAGCAGAAGTGAGAGCCGAGACTGACATTTTTAGCTTGCTACTCTAAACCTGACGGAGATCCCCTGAGAAGTAGAGTTAGATCTGGCTAATGTAACCTCATTGTGTGAGAGGTTTACAGTTCCAGTATGACCATTTTACCCTTGTTCCTAGTTCTTGAGAGCTGTTTAATTGATTCACTGGAAAGTAAATAAAGGAAACCAGTATTTTTCATTCAGAAAAATCTTTGGGTTAATTCTATTACAGGCTCTTAGTTAGATTTTTTTTCCCATAACGGGAGGTTAATCAGATGAGACCTCTCTTTACAAATGGGAATGAGTAATTAAAATTGCAGGATGATGTTGATATTGAACATGGATATTTTCTTTGAGATGAAAAAAAAAATAATAATAATAATCAATTTGTATAGCGCTTTTTTACAATGGTACATTGTCTCAAAGCAGCTTTACAGAAATATCATTTTTACATTTACAAGCGACTTACTAATGAGATCACATTCACACACCAATGGTAGCAGAGCTGCCAGCTTGCCATTGGGGGCAACTTAGGGTTCAGTGTCTTGCCCAAGGACACTTCGGCATGTGGAGTCACCCAGGCCGGGATTCGAACCGCCAACCCCACGGTTAGTGGATTAGTGGACAACCCGCTCTACCAACTGAGCCACAGCCGCCCTATCTTTGCTGTCTTTTAGGTACATGGCTGGCTTTCTGAATAGGGGCTCAAGATAAAAAAAAAAAAAATTGGGGTCAATTGCTCTACTGAGAATGAGCTCTAAGATTTCTTTTTCCTGGGATTTCCTGTGTGTTCTGGGATTTAATGGAGGCTTATTAGAAGAGGCCTTTCTTATTGTTGTAATTAGCATGGTCACTTGGAGGTTAGAGTTTATTGTGTATGTAATGAACGAGACTTTGCTCAGATGGTTTTAGTGAAATGGATAGAAAACAAGTACACATTATGGTAAAGGCTTTTGCTTAGTGCTTTGTAACTAGAGAACACAGTAAAATGCAATCTCTGGTTTGTGCTGCAGAGATGCCACTGGAAAGTTTCCTGATTTCCCAAGCAGTGAGGATGGAGGATCAGCTTCCATATTTGCTCAGAAGACACCGGAGGAGGTCTCAGACACACACACACACACACACACACACACACACACACAATTACCATCTCTGTAACAACAGGACTCAGTATAGGACATGAAAAGCTACCCATTATTGCTATTTTGATCTATGTAATGTTACAAAATAATATAAGATTAGGGACATTCATAGATCTCCATGAAATATTACTGACTGAAGTGATTTAATCTGACATTTCCCAGTATGGGTGTAATACAGGTTTATTTAAGTGCATTACGTACTGTGCAGGTTGCTGCTGAACTAGCCATTAAACAAGAAGAGAAGGAGAAGAAGAAGTCTAAGGGGAAGAACGGTCAAAATGCTGTAAAAGACAAGAAGAAAGACAAGAAGGGGAAGAGTAAAAGCAAAGGCGGGAAAGCTGATACAGCGGTAATGTCATGAACTGATAAAAATGAAAAGAATATACACGCTTAAGAAATATAACAGAAGCCCTGATTATGGATCCATATCTAAGAGTTAGATGATGCTGATTTAGAGCATGCATTAATGTTGAATGTCTTTAGTGGTCATGACAAATTGAGCAGTCAGGAATCGCAAAGGCCAAATCACACAGCTGGCATTCACATGCTCAATGGGAGAGCATTTACTTTTCCCCTTTTTAGAATGCGTCTCCCAAAGTCCTCTTACGTCTCCCTAGTAACCTCACTGGCTTAAATGATTTGAATTCAAGTGAACTTTTACTTCTGCTTTTTACACAGAAATTTTAAAGTGTATTTAAGTGAAGTGAACTTATTGTGGGAATAGTTTATGTGCCATTATTTTATTAGGATCTGTAGTGTACAATTGACCGTGCAGTACACTTCTCACTGGCAACTACAAGTTTGAAGATAACAAAGGCATGACTTTCCAGTCGTTACTTTTATTGCAGTGTGCTCAGGTATGATGGATTGTTGCCGTAGGTTTCCAGTAGTACAATTGCAGCTGTGTACTAAATGGAACAGAAATATTATGTTGTGCTCTCACGCACAGCTAAAGGCATATAAAATACCAATCTTGAAGGAAAGAATGTTAATTCTTTAGCCTGAGGCCAGGATGTTTATTCTTGAAGCTTCACTCGGCTGTCTCAGGAAATATCTCTGACCCCAACAAGGCGTGTCGCCAGTCTCACTCCTGATAACCTGTTACTCTTTTCATTCTGAACTGCTTCCTACTGACCAAGGACATACAGTGCTGTGAAAAATATTAACCCCCATCCTGATTTCTTCTGTTTTTGTGTATATCTCATACTAAATTATTTCAGAAATTAAACCAAAATCTAAGATAAAACAAAGGCAACCTTAGTAAACACAAAATCTAAAAATAAAAATTTTGATCGAATGGTAAATGGTCTGCACTTATATAGTGCTTTTTTAAAATTAACGGTTCCACACTGTGTCTCATTCACCTATTCACACACACACACACACACACACACACACACTCACAGACCAATGGTAGCAAAGCTGCCATGCAAGGTGCTAACATCGAGAGCAACCTGGGGTTTAGTGTCTTGCTCAAGGACACTTCAGCATGTGGAGTCATGCGGGTCAGAAATCGAACCGCCAAACTTACGATTAGTGAATTCTCCAAATCTAAGAATCTGCATTGATAATGGGTTCAGCTGGATGAGACTCAACCAGGCCTGATTAATGAAAACTGTCTTCAATCAAATCAACACTATAAATAAAACCTTTTCAACAGCATGAAGTTGGTTAAAAGAATTACACAAAAAGAACCATCATACCTACGGTCACGCATGGTGGTGGAAGTGTGATGGTGTGGGGATGCTTTGCTGCTTCAGGGCCTGAGCAACTTGTAGTAATTGAGGGAAACTTGAATTCTGATCTGTATCAGAAAATACTAAAGGAGAATGTCCGGTCTTCAGTCTGTAAGTTGAAACTCAAGCATAACAGGATTATGTAGCAAGACAATGATCCAAAGTGTAGAAGTAAATCCTCGTCTTAGAAGTAAGTGAAAGACTGATCTCCAGTTATCGGAAGCATTCGGTTGCAGTGATTGCTGCTAAAGGTGACATAACCAGATTTTAAGTTTAAGAGGGCAATTAGTTTTTCACATGGGTGATAGTTATTAGCAAACTTTTTTTGCTTCAATAATATATATATATATATATATATATAAATTGTGTATGTGTGTGTGTGTGTGTGTGTTTACTCATTGTTGCCTTTGTTTTATGTTGTATTTCAATTAAAGATCTAAAACGATTTTGTACATGATATACAGTACACAAAAACAGAAGAAATCAGGTTGGGGCGAATACTTTTAGGTGGCACTTTAGCTCATTGATTTCAACAGATGTAATGAAAACAGTGCATTTAGGGGACAGTAACTATTTAGAGACCACTATGGGTTTTTGTTTGTTTGTTTGTTTGTTTGTTTGTTGGAGGACCAAAGTCAGTGTACAAGTCTTTTATTTTAAGTCTATTTGGATTAAAGAAATTGATTTATCTTAACTTAAAAATTTGGAGGTAATGAGTTTCATCTGGTTTCACAGTGTAGCAGCCCACAGCTACAATCCATATGCAAATTCCTTTTCCAATTTGGATTTTTTTTTTTCCAGGACGCTGCCACATATCCTGCAATCTAAACATTTTATGTGCTCTAAATCCTTCCTAGTATATCTACAAGTGTTCCATTTTTGGAGCACTGAATCTGGACTGTTGTACACACACCAATGGTAGCAAATGCCATACCAATCGTGGCTAACTGCAAAGCAGTCGAGCATTACAAATACCCACTCAAAGTGATTGCTGTCTGCAGTTATAGAATAGAGCCTTTGTTCCGGGCTTTGGTTAATAAGAGCACCTGTTCTTCTCATTACGGTGCTGAGCTACTGATACCTGCAGCGGACTGATGTGAAAGGTCAAATTTGAGCCTCTTCAAAAATCAGCACTTCCTGCTGAAAGTTGAGTTGGTCATTAGAGGGAATTTTCGTCAAAGCTCTCATAGTTACTCCATGAAGTTAGCTTTGGTTTTTAGAGCCTGTGACTGGGTAGAACTGAAGTGTTGTGATGTACTACTGATAGTTACAGCTCCAGTGCTCAAATTAGAGTCATTGTGTCTAATAAAAACAGCATCAAGAGTTTGTCTAGACTGGGTTTTATAGTATTATTATATAGTACCCTTAACAAGCTGTCTCAATTTAATTAAACTTCAGACAGTAATTTGTTTTCTTGCTAACCAAGCTCCACAGTAAAGCCTGCTAGATCCAAAAGGAAATGCCCTGCCTCGTGCCATGACCGCACTTAAGATTCTTCCATATTTCCAGAGAGATTTTTGCCTCTACTGGGACCCATTAACTGCTAATGGAGAAATGTGTTTAAAAGCAGAGCAGTCATAAAACAAAGTGTGTCAGGATGCCTTATATCTTGTGAAAACACAATGCTGCTCCGGAACGGAGATACGCTCCACAACCCGGCTGCGGGTAACCTGCAAAACAAACATTTGTCTGAATGTATGGGGACAGTGCTTAGTTTTAATGTGCGACCCCCAACTGGGGGAAGGAAAACATGGGCAGTTGTAAATCAAGCTCACAGCATTACGCCCTGCTCCCCTACTAGCGATCGAAATCATTAACCCAATGACTCTGGGTATCACAGCGCACCAGCGTATCGCACCCTGGCTTTGATCTCTGCTCCTTTCAGCAGAAGTATCCATAACTCGCCTTCAAATGTCCCCAATAACTCTCAAAGGCCTTCTCTATTTCTAATGTTAGGTTTCAACACACCATGGATATGGTAATGGATGAAATTGCCAAAATACAGAGAGTGCTTGTGTGTTTTGCAGGAGGGGGAGGAGGAGGAGGGATGGAAGATGAGCCCCAGTAACTTTCTGCCAACTGTGGTTGAAGGAGCTAAGATATACAGAGGTAAGTGATGGAAACGGGGTGTACAGTTTTCAGTTAATGTCCCAATTTTCCACTGTATTTTTACTTTAGACAAACGGCCACTTATTTAGTAATACCTACACTCATTGGTCATTTTATGAGGTCTACCTACCTACATATACAGTAAGTGTTATATACAGTACAAGTGTGAATATTAGTCCTATACCTCATACATCAAAGCAGAAGAAACATTGAAAGAAAAAAAGGGGACAAAATATTATATGAAAGTGGTAGCCTATGTGGCATCGATATTGCTTCGAGGATCCCGTTGAAAAATCCAGCTTGGTGTGAGAAACTACCATCTGCCAAAACACCGACTGACTTGGCCAAGCCAATAGAAAGGAGACAGTTTCTGAATTACTGCTACAAAATCTACACAGTATCCTTTGTTTTTAAAGGAAAATAACACAACAGTAAGGCGATTAGAAAATCGCACCCATTTACTGATCAATTTAGTAATAGGGAAGATGGAAAATAACTATCAGCTGGCAAAAATGGTCTACCAGTTTGACCAGCTTAGCCTGTATTTTGGCAGCTGGACAGACCTAGTTGGATTTTTCATAGGGACAGCAGTGTTGTAGTTTTGCTGGGATTTACTACCGAATTTATTAGACACATCTACTTTGTTTGCCCTGCGATGGACTGTCACCCTGTCCAGGGTGTACCCCGCCTTGTGCCCGATGCTCCCTCGGATAGGCTCCAGGTTCCCCGTGACCCTGAAGGAAGGATAAGCGGTATCGAAGATGGATGGATCTACCTTGTTTTCTACAGTTCATTTTTTCCATACACAGTGTGTGCTAATCATCTTCTAGGCTTAACAGGTGTGTCAGTGTCATTTTCTCACCACAAGCCTGCAAGTTATCATTAAGGTATCCAAAATAGCAGCAACACTGCTATGTCTGATACACTCATGCCAATGAAAAACACTAGCATATCAGTGTCAGTATTGTGCAGAGAATGGCCCACTTCCAAAATAACTGTTCAGCTGTCCATTGATCAACAGGGGGGGGGGGGGGGGGGGGGCTGACACATTGTAAGTAGCAGCAGATGGGCCACAGTCAATAAATTGTGAACCAGCAAAATGAAGCAATATTATAGGTTTACTTAATCAAGTGGCCATTGAGTATACAATATATTAGAAATAATGTAGGAATCACTGGCTTTTTTGGAATTAGTCAATCAATTTCTGGTGTAATAGCTGTTCAGCTGTTTCTGTCTTAGAACACAGACAGAAAACAACTAAACTTGGTTTACTCCACATCTCATGCCATATGATTGTATTATATTAGATTTTAGTTATATTAGTTATGTACTATATTAGATTTTACTAATTGAACCTCAATGAGGTGTGACAGAATGTTCTTTAAAAAATCATTTATTTGTGGATTCTGAATGAAGACAGCTCCAGAGTCCGCGGGTTTTGGCTAAGCTAAATTGACCATAGGTGTGAATGAGTGTACGAATATGTGTCTGCATGGTGACCTATGATGGACTTCTGTCCCAACCAGGGTTTATTCCTACCTTTATCCAGAGACTATGGATTTGATGTGAACCTGAGCCAGATACAGCAGTTACTGAAGATGAATGAACAAATAAATGACCATTTTCATTCATAAATAAAGTCAGTAATCACTAACAAGTCAGAATTATATGTGCACGGGGTCACTAGGTGAGTGTGTCATTTCGGAGGGCAGCTGTGTTTAAAATACAGTACAGTACACCCTGATTATAGGGCCATATTCAGAGATGGGGAAAAGGAGCAATCTTGAGCATTCTCTCGCCCACTTCAAGCGTCTCCTACACTGTAATTTTCTCTCGTTTCTGTCTTTCAGAAATAAACACTAGGCATAATACTTGGACACCGCGACTGGAGTCTGTATCTCCTCAAACTGATACAGAGTGCAGTCATTTATCAGAAAACACCTGCTTACTAAACTCAAGTTATAGCATATTTAATGTAAATTCACAGAAATAAGTCATGCACAATAGTGTCTGTGGGTGAAGTATCTACAGGTTAATGGTAATGAGAAGTGTTACTATATGTATAACAGTTTTAGCTTAGAAAAATCTGTAGTTCCCTGCTGATCCATCAACAATCCATCAGCTGCATAAACTTCATGCTGTCTGGCCAAAAGTCTAATTAAAATGCCTTGGCCCCAGGGTTCTTCTTCTAAGATCCATATCTTTGTGTGTTTTTGTCAGACAGCCAGAGACTTTCTATGGTATGGTGAATGCAAAATCAATATAACTACCTCCTATCCCCTCGACAGCATGAACGTGTTTCTGTAATGAAGCGCTACTTTCTGTTTGACTTTAGCAGGAAGTGAGTATCCAAGGTCGTGCTTCTGTAACCCAATGATCCGTGCTGACAGGAGGGAAAGCTGGACCTCCACAAATCTCATGTGCAAGTGTGTGTATACATGAATGTGTCAATGGGGAGCAATTGGTGTAGCAGTGAGAGGGAAGTCAGAGTTTAATCAAAACCAAGTCAAAAAGTGTCCCATCTTATGGATTTTTCACTGGAGCATTTCTGAAAAGTTAAACCTTTCTTCCTGATCCCCATTCTCTGCATACAGCCCATACCTTTCTGGCACAAAAACCAAGAAAGACTGCTGTTAATCCACATATATCCATAACTAGAGTTCATCCCGTCAGGTGTTATCATTGTTGGAATGTTAAAAGTTCTAAGTTCAAGCTCTCTTATCATAGAACAGCTCATCCATCTTCTCCTGGCTTGTCTATCAGAAGAATAAGGGTAAGGGCGAGACCCTGTTTTGGGTCAGCCATCACCTCCTCCTTTCCCTTTCCTCTCCTCCATTGCTTCCGCAGAACTGCAATCTATCTCCTCTTGCTTTAACACCACCACTCACCTGTTGATCTGTAGGTCTGGACGCAGCAGACCTATGACACAGACATAATTGACGCAACATGTTTTTCCATTTTGCTGATTTACACTTTTAGAACAACTTTTCCCACAAGAACCTTCAGAATCACAGGTTGAAATCTTTTTTTTTTTTTTTAAATAAAAAATCACACAGGCTCACTTTACAAGAGAGTCTTATTAGTCGTGTGGTTAGGTTACACTTTTTGTGCATGAATACATGCATGTCTGTCAATCTGAAAAGCAAAAACGATGCCATGAGGCACATCTGCATAGCATCTGCCCCTTTCGCTGTCATCACTGTTGGCTAAGCTAATGGAGATTTAGATGTGCACTTATATAGCTGAGTGTGCTAGAGTAAGGGGTTTCAACAGCTCTGGTAATAATAGTTGAAACATTCTTTGATGTGGTCATTGATGCTTCGTCTTCATTTGTGGCTGTATGTTTGTGTATGTAGGGTTGGCGTAGCCGCCGTTAGATACAATGAAAAACGCACATAAGAATGGTGAAACAAACAATCAGTGGTGAACAGCTCTAAGCATTCTGTACATTCTATACTATTACTAGCAAAAACAGATTTAAATCCAATATATTACAGTGTGAATAACTTATATTATACAATTTTAACAAAAAACCTTCATAAAATAAAATGGTCTCTGGCATTCAGCAACCAAACACAAACACTAATAAAAAGTTCAAGAGCCTTATTACAACCTCTTAAATCCCAATTTAGAACAGATACAGTTCCCATAATGCTTTAGATCCACTTTGGCAGTGTTTGCACAATTCTCCTCTCAGTGATGGGGTAAAGCGAGGGAACATTACCACCCCAAAGTTCATTCTTTTTCTATAATAGAACATTCTGAGATGTTTTATTCCACAGTAATTTGTCACTAATTAATTTTTTAGATAAATAATCATGAATCATGTGTGGATTTTGCATGTTCTCCCCGTGTGTCGGGGGTTTCCTCTGGGTACTCCGGTTTCCTCCCCCAGTCCAAAGACATGCATGGTAGACTGATTGGCGCGTCCAAATTGTCCGTCGTGTATGAATGGGTGTGTGAGTGTGTATGTGATTGGGTGTACCCCGCCTTGTGCCCGATGCTCCCTAGGATAGGCTCCAGGTTCCCCATGACCCTGAAGGAAGGATATAGAAGATAGATGGATGGTTACCTTTTTTAGCTACTAGCATGTTTGAAATTCCTCTCATTTATAACTAAGGTGCTTTGTGAATTTTTTTCCAAAACCTTTATGGCTGCAATCAGTCAGAAAGTTAGTTCTCACAACAGTTGCACTAACAGAGAGACGATCAAATTGAAAACATTAACGTGTGTGATAGCTTCACAAGCTGTCCCCTTCCCCTGACCATACAGCACACTCTGGTGTAGGAGTGTGTATAGGTGTGTTTTCCTGTGAATACTGGAAAGGATGGGACTATGTATGTACGTGTGCATGCGAGTGTCCAGAAAATCAGTTGGGCAGCAGCTCTGTGTTTTGTAGGAAGCAATTACAGTGGTGTGAAAAAGTGTTTGCCCCCTTCCTCATTTCCTGTTCCTTTGCATGTTTGTCACACTTAAGTGTTTCGGAACATCAAACCAATTTAAACAATAGTCAAGGACAACACAAGTAAACACAAAATGCAATTTGTAAATGAAGGTGTTTATTATTAAAGGTGAAAAAAAATCCAAACCATCATGGCCCTGTGTGAAAAAGTGATTGCCCCCTTGTTAAAACATACTATAACTGTGGTTGTCCACACCTGAGTTCAATTTCTCTAGCCACACCCAGGCCTGATTATTGCCACACCTGTTCACAATCAAGGCATCACTTAAATAGGAGCTGCTTGACACAGTAAGGTCCACCAAAAGATCCTTAAAAGCTGCACATCATGCCGAGACCCAAAGAAATTCAGGAACAATTGAGAAAGAAAGTAATTGAGATCTATCAGTCTGGAAAGGGTTATAAAGCCATTTCCAAAGCTTTGGGAATCCAGCGAACTACAGTGAGAGCCATTA
>JAFFST010002834.1:5180-18741 GCA_022414735.1 Noturus placidus | reverse complement strand
ATATCCACACACTTTAGCTTATACATCAGCGCCATTATTATTATTTTTACGTTTTATTTCACCACACGTCAGTGAAGCACGAGTATGGGCAGAGCTTAAACCGTTATTTACACCTTTTGTCATGGTTACATTCCTAAAGGGTTTCATAAGATCAGCAGCATGGATTTAATGACACGAGATTTGAGATTCGAGCTAGTGACACTCTGGACATTAAGGAATAAAGTTGTCAACATTGTGATAGAAGAACTGCTGTGACGTGATGGGAGAAGCTCAGCGTGATAGGCAGGAGCAGGACCGTGAAGGGCTTTGAAAGTAATGAAATGTAGCTTATATTGAATGCAGGAAGAGACATGTAACCAGAGAAACTGGTACAGCATGGGTGTGATCTGAGCAGATGTGGGTTGATACTCTGAGCAGCTGAGTTTTTAATGTGTTGAAGTGTGTTTAGAGTTTTAGCTGTTAAATAGATAAAGACAACATTTATACTTTTAGCCATTCTACTTTCAGAGGCATGGTTACTGTCTTACATATGAGCGACTTTATATCTCACAATTCTGACTTTTTTCTGGTAAATACAAGTTTACATTTTTCAATTGTCTTTTTTTGTTGCAAAAAACGAGTTTACATGTGAGTCACGTGGATGTCGAAATTGCGAGAGAGAAAAAAGAATATAAGAATTGTGCGATTGTGTAAACTTGTAATTCTGACTTTATTTCTCGGATATTTCTGATTGATCTCTTTTGTGGAAGTATATCATGGCATGAACAATGGAGAATTCTGAGGACCTCAGAACAATAGTTGTTGATGTTTATCAGATTGGAAAAGGTTACAAGACCATCTCTAAAGAGTTTGGACTCCACCTTTCCACATTCAGACACATTGTGTACAAATTCAAGACCATTGTTATCCTCCCCAGGAGTGTTGACCAACCAACAAAGATCACTCCAAGAGCAAGATGTGTAACAGTCTGTGAGGTAACCCAGGGTAACTTCTAAGCACACTAAAGTCCTCTCTCACATTGACTAATGTTAATGTTCACGAGTCCACCATCAGGAGAACACTGAACAACAATGATATCCATGGAAAGGATGAATGGAGATAACCACTGCCCATCTGCAGTTTGCTAAAGATCTTGTGAACAAGCCAGAAGGCTATTGGAAAAATGTTTGTGGAAGGATGAGACCAAAATAACTTTTTTGGTTTAAATGTTGGTGTTATGTTTGTAGAAAGGAAAACACTGCATTCCAGCATAAGAACCTTCTCCAATCTGTGAAACATGGTGGTGGTAGTGTCATGGATTGGGTCTGTTTTGCTGTATCTGGACCAGGACGACTCGCCATCATTGATGGACCCATGAATCTGAATTATTTCAGTGAAATCTAAAGGAAAATATCAGGACATCTGTCTGTGATCTGAATCTGAAGACAGAGTGGGTCATGCAGCAAGATAATGATCGTAAACACACGAGTCGTTCTACCAAAGAACGGTTAAAGAAGAATAAAGTGAATGTTTTGGAATGGCCGAGTCAATGTCCTGACCTTAATCCAATAGAAATGTTGTGGAAGAACCTGAAGCAAGCAGTTCATGTGAGGAAACCCACCAACATCTCAGAGCTGAAGCGGTTCTGTACTGAGGAACGGGATAAAATTCCTCCAAGCCGATGTGCAGGACTGATCAACAGTTACCGCAAACATTTATCTGCAGTTATTACTGCACAAGAGGATCACACCAGATACTGAAAACAAACGTTCACATACTCACTCATATAATATTTTTTATCTCATTTGCGTTCTCTTGATCTACTTGTAAGACTTGTGTGAAAATCTGATGTTGTTTTAGGTCACATTTATTACAGAAATATCAAAAAGTTCTAAACTTTTAAGTGCCACTGAAGCGCCATGTCTGTGTTACAAAGAAGAAAGTTCTCATTCATCCAGGTGAGAAATGCATTCTGTCCAAACCTGTACTGTTGGAATGATAGGAGACTTGTGGCTAAGAATTGTGGGAGAATTTGCACGTACACAACAATACATTAAATAAGGAGGAAAATATTGTTATGTACAAAATATTGTTCCACAGTACAATTCTAGCATCAGGGTTATGACCAAAAACAATTTATAAAACAAATCACAATAAAAGAACACTTCCTGCGACCTTTTTTGTTTGGTTGTTTTGAAAACCTTTTTCGGCTCATTAGTGTACACACACACACACACAATCACACACACACACACACACACACTACTGGTTCACTGAGACATGAGGGACCCACACAGTCACTGTGTCTCCTCATAGTGTCACCTTCCCAGTCGACCAACATTAAAGGACGGATAAACGTGCAATGTCACAAAACCATGTCTTCATACACACACACACACACACACACACACACACACACACACACACACACACACACACACTCTCCACAGATGTGTTACAGGAACTGTGGGTAATATTTTGACCATCACACATCCAAATCAGGGCATTTCAAAGGCAAGCCAAAGACCTTTGTTTCATCTGTCAACTGCTGTATCAACATTCAAACATATGGGTCCGCTGGGGAGCTACGTTAAAACGGTTGGGTCTATTGTTGCCACACACACACACACACACACACACACACACACACACTAGGGCAGATGCCAGGTAGCAGGATCAAGGATCAGAGCGCTCTCCACATGGGGAGTTCAGCAACGGGCTACGGCTCAAACCCTACAGCAAAAATCTGTAACTAATTCCACCGAGTGTGTGTGCCTGTACGTGTGTGTGTGTGTGTGTGTGTGTGTGTGTGTTAGTTCAGTCAGAATGAATTTAATTGCTTAAAAATAATCAGATTTTTAAATAATCAGCCTATTTCAACACCGAATGTTTAAGATCCCATGTTCTACTTTCAGCCCACTGAACACATTTCCTAAGCATCATACTGTATATGGCACACTTTATTTTTTAAAGTATTTCTTTTTTAATATTAGATGTACATGTCAGTAATAAGGCATTTAGTGCACTAAGTAGGGTCTAAGAAGGCTATTATGTTATAGCGGATAGCGGATGGGACATCTTTATGCGAATCTTATGTGAATCCTGAATAGTGTAAGAAAGACTTCCCATAACTTCACATGTGGATTTTTTCCTTCTTTGTAAGAACCAAGTAAACATGCTCTCTGTAAAGGAAACCAAACCTAACACTGGACTTTGTGATAGAAGTTTATATTTCTTTGTTTTAGAAAGCGACAGAGATTTCTTCTGTGGTTTATGTAATAAATCGGATGATCCCATGCCGAAGTGTCCTTGGGCAAGACACTGAACCCTAAGTTGCCCCCGATGGCAAGCTAGCACCTTGCATGCAGCTCTGCTACCATTGGTGTGTGTGAGTGTGCTCGCATTTGTAAGTCGCTTTGGATAAAAGCGTCTGCTAAATGAATAAATGTAAATGTAAATGTAATATGAACTCTGTCGTGTAGCGATGCTGCTGATGTTATATATATATATATATATATATATATATTATATCTGCCATAACGTTAAATCCATCTGACTGATATTGTGTAGGACCTCCTTGTGCTTCAAAAACAGCTCTGACCCGTCAAGGCATGGACTCCATAAGACGTGAAGGTGTGCTGTGGTTTCTGGCACCAAGACGTTAGCAGGAGATCCTTTAAGTTGTGTGTCCTGTAAGTTGTGAGGTGGGGCCTGCATGGATCGGACTTGTTTATCCAGAACATCCCACAGATGCTGGATCGGATTGAGATCTGGAGAATTTAAGTCAACACGTCATTGGAGGAGACCTCGGGGAAGACCCAGGACTAGGTGGAAAGACTATATTTCCACACTGACCTGGGAACGCCTCGGGATCCCCCAGGCAGAGCTAATGTTGCTCAGGAAAAGGAAGTTTGGGGTTCCTTGCTGGAGCTGCTACCCCCGCGACCCGATTTCGGATAAGCGGTTGTTGATGGATGGATGGATGGTTTTGTTCCTCAAACCGTTCCTTAACAGTTTTTGCAGTGTGACAGGTAGCATTATCCTGCTGAAAGAGGTGTGCAACAATGTTTAGGTAGGTGATACGTGTCAAAGTAATGAATGCCAGGAGCCAAGGTTTCCCAGCAGAACATTACCCAGAGCATCACACTGCCTCCGCCAGCCTTGCCTTCTTCCCATTGTACATCCTGTTGCCTTCTTTTCCCCAGGTAAGGACATTGTCCTTCCTTTGGCCCACTTTTGGTATGAACTAACCACTACATACTGGGAACACCCCACAAGACCTGCTGTTTTGGAGATGCCTGAACACTGTTTGAACAGATTTATATACAATAATTTCTTAAGGGATGGTTTTCCATCTTCGCATGTATAACAGTTCTAACTTTGCAAAGGGGTTCTATTTGGAACCGTTTCTGGGATAAACTAAAAATCCTTTAATGGCGAGAGAGAGAGAAATAAAAAAGTAAAGCAATTACTTTTGAGTGATTTGGTTTATTTTTTTTTTTTGTATTTGGATTTATATTAAATATTTAATTATGAAAAAAAACCTTCTGAGCTACAATTCAAACCTGATTTACCCAATTCATTTATTACTAATTTATTTTAATTATCAGTTCATTTTTAACCATTCACTTAACATCTATATTTTCAGCTTCTTCCCTTTAATTGGATTTCTTTTTTTCTTACTTTATGCGCTTTATGTATAAAACGTTGCTGTATAAATAAAAATTGTATTCTGTATTATCGGGAACAACGGTTTTAGGTTAAGTTTAAGAAATTAGATTGCTTAAGAACATTAAAAAGAACCAGACGCACACGTAGAGTAATTTGCACTCCTTCCTGTATGTTACTGCATGAGAAACAGCTGATGCCGCCACCTGAAGCTCCAGCTGTTTGGGCTTGTCTGTAGCCCTGCCCTGAGGGTGGAGTCTCATGCTTCAACACATCAAACGCAGAGCGTACAGGTCCCAGCTCCACCCGAAAAATGAACTGCCCTACAGTGATATAAAGTGGTAGTAACCGGTCTGACCCGTTCAATCGTGGCGTCTGACAGCCTGATATCAAGTTTAGAAGGAAAATCTCCATGGATGTTCCAGATGTGGTTGCTGTGGTCTATTTAATGCCTAAAGTACTTCTTTTTTTTTTCTCTCCAAGATCTCATCTCTCTTTTTCTTTCAGCGCTGTTCCCGACAGCTGGAAGCTTAATTCTGTTCCAAACAAGGTGCGGCTGAGTCTCGGGGGATTAGCATGGCATGAAAATAAAGAGAAGATGCCACCTAATAAAACAATGCAGGAGGTGTTGGGAAAATAAAAAGCGCCCACTTAGAGAGAGAATTCGATCGATGTGGACCTCAGTGCCTCCTGTTTTGCCCCATCATTAAAAGTAGATGCCTTCCTCTCTCACTTTTCCCTTTTCTCTTTCATCACCTGCCGCGGAGGATCCTGCAGACGGGCCGGCAGCTGGCCAGTTTGGAGGGCAAGCAGCGACGAGTTTGGAGGAGGAGGAGGAGGAGGAGGGCCGCTGGCTGGAGCTGCTTTTATCCCCCCCAGCAGAATTAATCACCAAAGCCTTCAAGCTGCCAACCAGGAGAAGAGACAGTCAGCCAAGAGGGGTTCTGGCACCAGCCCAGACCTTTTCTCCCTGCAGGGCTTTTTCTCCCAGATCAAAGCCAGCCACCACCACTTTTCCTCCCTGCTTTTCTTAAACAGACCCCCCCCCCCCTTCTGTGGAAGTGGAGATGAGGGTGATTATAGAGAATCTGAAAGATAGCTGTTATACTGATTAGATAGAAATGACTACATCCTAATTCCATAATCAGAGATTTTTCAAGTGAGAAGTGGAGAGGAAAAGAAAAAAAAAAGAAGGAAAAAGCACAAGCACCTGCTCACAAAGTGCAACACCAGTCCATCCATCGCCAACACATCCCCATGACAACCAGAGGCCAATGAGAGGACCGTTACAGCTTGGGTCGTTCGAGCTTCCAACTGCACCGAATAAATAACCTGAGCCGAAAGTGAAGGATCTGTCATTAGCCAGAATACGGCATGATACGTTACAGTCTCGTACATTAGGACTCATGCAAGAAGAAATGCATCTGAACGACGAGTCGGATCTTTTACGCTAGTCATGACTCATGTGATCTCAACTGAAAAGAACCCAGACCTGATCCTGTTCTCTCTTCCTTTCATATACAGCACTGGATAAATAATAATCTCTCTACCAATGATACAAAAAGAACATGATCCATGTGAACGTTGTGTTTATTAAGCTTAATCTTAATCGGATCGTGACAACAATCCTTCCAATCTACAGTCGTGATTCATCAATAAAAGCTACATTTGAGCTTCACAAACAAAACAGAGCCTAGATCTCATCCTCTTGTACTTTCATATCCAGCACAGGACAGCATCAGGATTCCTCCCCTGCCTCCGTGCCCCTCGGGGCCAGCACTGCTTTAATTTATTACCGACTGGCATGAGGCCAGGCAAACATGCAGATCTGGCATGCTGGCAGAGGGCTGCCACTCACCCCCTCAGCGCTCTCTCCCTGACACACACACACACTCCTGACAGAGCGTTTTGTCAGGGGGGTGAGGGTGATTGGTAGGTGTGTGTGTGTGTGTGTTTGTGTGCTGTCAGTGGCACAAGGAGCCAGCGGTGGGTTTCTGCGAGAACTCCGCCCAGCTCACGGCAGCCGGTGTTACGGCTACTTATAGCTGAGCAATAAATCAAGCTGTCAGTCTCGGTCATGCCCGGCCTGTTTCACTGCTCCACGCTCCTCTAGTGCTAAACTTCCTGCCTCAAAAAAAGCGTGACACAGCATGTCCTGAGTGGACATCTCCAGAGAACAGGGTTTGGAGTAACAAAACAAACAAACTTTTTGATCTTAAAAGGACAATGTATGACGTAATGACGATGTGTGTATTTGGGGAAGGTAATGACTTTTCCATTGTCCCTGCCAAGTCGAGTCTGTTTTCACTTTTTACATTTAAAAAAAAAAATGTAGATTGTAGTTTCTTGTTAACTCTATTAAAAATGTCACTTTAAATTCAACTATAGCAAACACGGTTTTCTTAACGTTTATTGTAGCTCTCGCATAGAGAACACGAGTCGGAAATAGCACACAGTTATCAAGCTAATTCACGTAGCGTTACTGTAGCTGGCTATGATAGCTCCATTTTTTTGCGCAGCAGTTATTCATGATGTGTCGCTCTATCAGTTATTTAACACTATCTGTGACAACACTTAACAATGTCATCCAGGTAGCTACAGCTAGCTATAATCTTCCTCTGGATTGGAAAAAAAAACCACAAAAGATTAATGAAAGATTAATGCTGTAGCCTAGCTAAACTCATTCTGTTAGTGATACGTGATAGCAATGCTAGCTTCTCATTCAAATAACTTTCTATTTGTAGGTTTTAATTGTGGGCCGCTGTGGCTCAGTCGGTAGAGCGGGTTGTCCACTAATCGTAGGGTTGGTGGTTCGAATCCCGGCCCGGGTGATCCTTGGGCAAGACACTGAACCCTAAGTTGTCCCCGATGGCAAGCTAGCACCTTGCATGGCAGCTCTGCTACCATTGGTGTGTGAGTGTGCTCTCATTTGTAAGTCGCTTTGGATAAAAGCGTCTGCTAAATGAATAAATGTAAATGTAATGTAGTTGGCTACCTTACTGACAGTTTAACAAAGCGTAGCTTTTATCATTAGTGATCGAGCATGGTGCTAACTCTTTCACTTGAACAAAGAAACGACAAGATTCTACAGATTTGCATCATATTTGAGATGACGGTGTAAAGTCGGTGTATAATTTACTATGAAGTGAAAGTCTGTCAGAGTTACAACTGATCACTAGATATTTAAAGTTCGTCACGACTAACTTTGATGCTGAAGATAATGAAGATAATGTCCAGCCAGGCTCATTCCGTCAATGTAAGTGAATGGGAGTTTATTTAGTCGTCTGCTACAGGAAAACTGAGAGTCCGATCAGGTAGACGAAATAACAGTCGATGGGAATTTTGACCACTTGGAGCTTCCATAACGGGAATTCTGTAACTCCGATCACTTAGAAACAACATAGAAACTCGGGTCAGAACAGACTCAAGTTTCGTGTTTGGTGCATGTAGCTTAAAAGCTCTGGGATGAGTAGCACTTAAAATCTTTGGGTCTCAGAATGAATAATAATAATAATAATAATAATAATAATAATAATAATAATAAGCTTATAAAGCAGAACAGTATGTTCATAAACAACAAATGTTTACAGTAAGTGATTTGCAAACAGAATTGCAGGCATCTAGTATAAAATGATCAAAAACAACCTTTTATTAAATATTTGCTACTGAATTTGAATTGTATGGTGCTTTACTCTTCACCCTTTCCCTGAAAGAAAAGAAAAATTGAAGCCTACTCCTGATATGGAAGAATGCAGTGTACCTACCGTTATCAGGCGAAGAGGCAGCCGATGTACAGAATAATAATAGTAATAAGTTCCTCAGCTCAAGGTCACTTTATAAAACCAATCAAAAATACAGCGAAGAACAAAAGTCACAAGAGCACAAAAGTAAACCAGAAGAGAAATAAAACAAACCTTACAACCTGAGGCCTTAAAAGGAATGATAATTTTATTAAACAATCCGTTGGTTTTGTTGTTTTTTTTTTTTTAAACAGAGCCATAACGTTTTCACATATTTTACATTTACATTTATTCATTTAGCCGACGCTTTTATCCAAAGCGACTTACAAATGAGAGCACACTCACACACCAATGGTAGCAGAGCTGCATACAAGGTGCTAGCTTGCCATCGGGGGCAACTTAGGTTTCAGTGTCTTGCCCAAGGACACTTCGGCATGGGATCACCCGGGCCGGGATTCGAACCAGCAACCCTACGATTAGTGGATTAGTGGACAACCCGCTCTACCGACTGAGCCACAGCCGCCCAATTTTTGCGGAGCTTTGGCGCACACTGGCACGTAATAATCGTGTGTTGAACAAATTTTTTTGCAGTTATTAGCTGCCTGGGGAGCGAATCCAAAATGAAGTGTGTCAAGTGTTGTGCTCCGTTATTCTATTATATAATCAGACCCTGGCTCCATATAGCGCTAAAAGCAAAATACCTCGATAGTCTGTATGTTTTATAGACAAATGACAGATGTACCTCTTCTCTCAGACAGTAAGATGATGACAGACCAGCATCCCAGGATCTGAGTTCCCAGGGAACAGACAGGTATGCATGTCGCTTCCGTTTAAGCACCAGCAAGCAACGGTTTTAAAATTAAAACTAAGCTTCAAATGAATTTAAAGAATATTTGCTTGATGCATGTTCTAGTTGTAGTATTTGTTACGGGACATGATATCTAGTATAAATATCCCCAATGTCTTAAATTTTATTGCACGTCATTAACAGCATCGCATTTTGCCCCACCACTTTTGGAGTAGTTGTACCACCCCTGATTTTCGAAGTGGATTAATGACGAAGGGATAAAGATCTTGTATTAATCTAAAAGTTCAACGAGCTCACATCGCCACGACACCGTGAACATTCTCTCGTGAGACATAGTGTGGAAAACAAGATGGCGTCCACCAGGTTCTGCACTGCTAGGTAAATCGTCCTACCTTTTCACTTTAACATTTGCACCATCTGATCAGACGACGTGAACGCTCTCATGGATTACATCAAGCATTACTACAATCAATACATTATGAATAAAAAAAATAAATAAATAAAGTAGCTGGGTGACAAACAGCCATCTCTTTTAATCGAAATGTTATGAAACTAAATACCATTAACAGTGACGACTGTAAATCTAATCATACAAGACTCTTGATTCGATGTTTGTGTTCCTTGAGCTGTAATAAACATCATGGGGGCGGCTGTGGATCAGGCGGATTGTACACTAATCGTAGGGTTGGCGGTTCGAGTAACGGCCCATGTGACTCCACATACCGAGGTGTCCTTGAGCAGGACACTGAACCCCGAGTTGCTCCCAATGGCAAGTTAGCGCCTTGCATGGCAGCTCTGCTCCCATTGGTGTGTGAGTGTGTGTGTGAATATGAACCAGTGTAAAGCGCTTTGTAGAACTGCTATAGTTAAAAAAGCACTAAATTACTGCAGACCATTTAACAAACATCACTTCCTTCGTTTCTCCAATCAGGAGAGGCTATTGTTGTTCCAACCCCCCCCCCCCCCCCCAAAAAAAAAAAATCACGCTTTTCCTAAGCACACTGTTTCTCATGAGATACTACACTAGTCAGGATGAATACTGTTATTAAATATCTATATTGATATCATGTTGGTGAAACCAATGATGCGTTAAGTCAGCGTTTCCTGGCTGAATCGTTCAGACCTGCAGAAATGAGACTCGGTGTAGAGGAGACCGCAGGATTCAAAAACATGTTTGAGCTACAGAGAGCTGCGTGACTTCAGACACGCCATCTTGACTTGAGACTCACACACCAGCAGCCAGGGTCGCATTTTATTTGTTTTTTATTTTTTGGAGGCTAGCAAAGACTGTGGTGGGAAAAAATAAATAAAATAATAAGTATTGTATTGTTTTGTGTATTGTTGCACGGAGTATTTGGTGATTTCATACAGCTCCAAGAAGCACTTAAATGTTTTTGTCTTGTGCTCCTGTGTGACTGGGAGTGATGAACAGAACGGTGCGGTTGTGATTAGTTGTGACACACACACACACACGCCTTCTTCATCCACCTGTTCTCCTCTCTACATGCTTTCATCCTTTCACTGTCTTTTCTATACCACTGAATAAAGTTCATACGCTCACACATGCTCCTCACACGAGCGTATCTAATATCACAGCCCAGTGGAGTCCGATGATTCTATGGTTCTGGATTGGACTCCAGATAGTCAGGGACATCTGTCAGTACAGTGTCATTAGGCCTTTCCATAAATTAAGATGTAAGGGGATAAAACTGGCATGAAAACAATTCCACGGAGCCTGAGGAGGGATGGGCATCTGGAGAGTGTCAGATACCGACATCACACGAGACGAGTCGGAAAGAGATCTCGCCTGGAACTCCCGAGTGCTCTCGAGCATGGCCGGGAGAAGAACACTTAGGATTCCCATCATGCATGCGGGTGGAGAGAGGAAGCGCTTTGTCATTGCATCTCTACAGCTGGGGATTTAGAACAGCTGACATACTCGGTGTGCGCTCATTTGGTCACTGACTCCTAGAGGCTGGAACATTTGCATGTGTCTGTAAACCCTTGATGCTCCTCTACGTCCAAAGAAAAACAAATGCGCTGCAGGAATGGGAACAATGAGCTCAGTTTGTCTCAAATAGGCTCACACACACGCTTTTGTGTTTTCCCAGATGTACCCTCTCTTTAGAAACGATCACACAAAAGCTGCTCTGAATGTAGCTTTTTAAATAGCCGCATCAATCATCAGCACAGGATTATATAACTCTAATGGTGTTAAATTAACTTTTTTTACTGTGTTCTTTTAAGTCTAGTTGGTGCACTAATTTAGAGTTTCACAGTAATTTGCAGTCTCTGTCATCGTTGTTAAAAAAAAAAAAAAAAAAAAAATATGACGACAACAACAATAAAACCCAGGCTTAATATCATGGGAGTGAATATTTGAGCCTGTTTTGTTTAGTGAGCTCTCACACACACACACACACACACACAGTACATACACAACTTAAGAGCGGTCTTGCTAATAAATCTAAGTTAGCAGAATGTTTTGTTTTGGTGCCTAAAATGCCAGAAGATTCAAAACGAATCTATCCACAGTCAAAATCTTCTGCTCACGATTTCGGGACTGCATGTAAGACTTAACAGCGACCTGCTTGCTAATAAGGACAGTCAGTGGCCTCTGACCAAAACAAAACTAAACCATAAAAACCATCACAGAAATTTAAATGGTTTCCACTACAAATATCAATACAAATCATTAGCTATCCATCCATACATCTCCTATACCACTTATCCTTTAGGGTCATGGGGAACCTGGAGCCTATCCCAGGGAGCATGGGGCACAAGGCGGGGTACATGCTGGACAGGGTGCCAATCCATCATAGGGCACACTCACACACACATTCACACACTACGGACACTTTAGACACGCCAATCAGCCAATCATGCATGTCTTTGGACTGTGGGAGGAAACCAGAGAACCCGGAGGAAACCCCTGACACACGGGGAGAACATGCAAACTCCGCACACACATGGCCACGGTGGGACGCAAACCCCGGACGTGTGAGGCGTACGTGTTAACCACTAAGCCACAGTGCACCCCATGATCTAACCATTAAAACCATTACCATTATTGGTCCTTAATGGTATCCACTAGACATAACATGACACCAATATAAGGCAACATTGCAACAACTAGAGCAGAGGTCTTCAACGTTTTCCAGGCCAAGGACCCCCAAACTGATGGTGAGATGGAGCGGGGACCCACTAATTATATATATATTGTATGAAATTGTGTTATATCAAACTGGTAACAAAACTTTCGCGACCCCCATGCAGTACCTCCGCGGACCCCCTAGGGGTCGCTGACCCCCTGTTGAAGACCTCCGAACTAGAGCTCAGATGTCAGTTTATAAGAGAAGTCTAATGATCCTTCTCTGTTAAAGCGGACTCGGTTCAGTATGAGAGGATAAGAGAGAAAATTGAGCACGAAGAAGAAGAGTTCATATATGTTAGAAGAGAACAGGAAGTATAGATAGTTGCAGGGGGGAGAGAAGATAAAATATTTTCAGAAAAGACATAAAGACGGTCTGAGAGAGGGATAGAAGAGCTCTCGATCTTTTTCCTTCTCTCTCTCTCTCTGAGCAGGTGGAGGAGAGGTGGAGAGGAGGAGAGGAGCCCGAGGCTGTGGTTCAGAAAGCCTGAGCTGCCCGGCTCCCAGGAGCACTCTTAATTCTGACGCCCATTCATCACACTCCCTCACACTTCATCACACACACGTCCATGAGCTCACTGCCTTTTCTCCATCCCTCCCCATTCTGTTCATCAGACTTTCATCTCTATCCTTCACTGCAAGCACAAAAATTAAAAAAAATAATAAATAAACGCTACATTTGGAAAAGAGCCTTAAAATTGACACAACTCCGAGCTGGAATATGGGCTGGAATGGAAAAAACATGCAAGGTCATGCAGCCCTTCCCTTCCCCACTGGCACATACAGTCTGCAGGCCAAAATGAAAACAAGCCTGAATCAGCGAGTCGGCCTAGTCGAATCAGAGCAGCACTGCAGACTCCACCCATTTCCTGAGGTGAGCACAAACCATTAACTCTTAACATGACTGCGTCCTCGTTCTGCGCACACACAAACAGGACTGAGCAGTTACCACAGAAAACGTGTGTGTGCTTTTTACACTTCAGAGGGTGAAATAGTACGTATTGAAAATGGGCTACATGGACTTTGATGATTGGTAAAATCAAAAGGTCAAGACATGCCTTGACAAACAAGTGCTCCTCTATTACTCCTTTTGCAACAATAAACAGATGGGGTGTAGATTTTGGGGAATCAGTTAGGTTCCATGACAGTAGCAGATTAAGTGATGACAATTAAAAAAAAGTGCTAAAATACTTGGATAACATGTATTTAATAATA
>JAFFST010002829.1:15197-32560 GCA_022414735.1 Noturus placidus | reverse complement strand
ATTGCATTTTGTGTATACTTGTGTTGTCCTTGACTATTGTTTAAATTGGTTTGATGTTCCGAAACACTTAAGTGTGACAAACATGCAAAGGAACAGGAAATGAGGAAGGGGGCAAACACTTTTTCACACCACTGTAGTCTATTAACATTTGTGGATTGTATAGCTTGAAAGTCTTGCACTGGTTATCATGCTTGTGAAGATATTTGCTGGTAGATGCTTTAGCATATTGGGTTTATTGTAAAGCAGTGGTGTCCAATCTCATCCACAAAATACTGGTTGCATTCCAATCCAACAGGAACCACACCTACGAATCCACTGAAAACCAACATTAACTGATTCAATAGGCAGAATAAGGCATGGTTCCATTTTGGTTGGAATAAAAACTTGTAGCCACACTAGCCCTTTGCAGATGACATTAGACACACCCAGTATATAGACAGTGACCTTTCAGAAATATTTATGTAGGATTTAACAATATCTTGTCATCAATAACCTCGATCCCACCTGTCTCATATGCGATGATTCGGACAGTGAGCTGATCCACCATTTCTCTGTCCAACTTTGCTTTAGTCTTCAACTCCCCAGTTTCAGCATTCAGGTCTAGCCAGCCACGCTCATCTCCCTCCAGCTTAAACCTAACACACAATACCCACAAACATTTCTAGTCTATTACTGTACTGTGTCTCTTCCAGACAGTCAGCACAGCAAAGCTGTATCTCATTCATTCAACTATACAAAAGTTCTGTTTGTCCTTTAATGTATTTTTTACTTTTGTTGGACACTCTTTGATTAATCTGTTTAATTCTCCACCTGGTTTATGTTTATGTTGGATTTCACATGCACCTTCAGAATTACAGTTGATGTGGTATGTATATTTTTCTTATGACCATTGGAGGTGGTGTTATTCTCAATTCTACAAATCCACTTGAAACCATTTGTTAACTGCAAACAAGACAACCCAAGCTGTACAGCATGATTCTCCTTATACCATTGCTGCACTAACATGTACACTAATGGCCATGTCTATAGCACTAGATCCATTGCACGTACTTTGTTTATACTTAATTAAATATATTCATACTTAATATTATTATTCTTCTAGTTACAGCATATTATGCATGTTCAATGTTGATCACTTGAGTTGGCAACAAAAAACAAACTGTGTTGCTATACACAAAGTTTAAATGAATGGAGTTAATTACATGATTTTATGTCCCTCTGGGTCTTTAGCGTCAGCTGTCAAGATGGTGGCTCCTACAGTGATATTTTCTGGGATGTTGACATTCACAGTATCTACAGTGAACACTGGAGGCTCGTTCACATTGACCAGCTCAATGACAACGACCGTACTGGAACGATTGTCATAGTTCACCCCCTCGATCAGCGGCTCAGGATTACGGGCATCGATGTGAAGTTTATAGGTAGATTGAGCCTCATAATCCAATGGCTACAAAAAAAAACATGGTGAGAGATGTGAATGAAAGTGGCAAAGAGACGCCTAAGGTACATGAGGAACAAATAAAAACATAGGACAAATAATTAGATTAAAGATTGGTTAAACTATTCATTCACATCCTTGAGTTTAGGTGAGCCATGTTCCTAGTCTTCCTACCCGTGCTATGTAGACTCTGCCCTCTCCAGTTGCATCATCAACTTCTATGGCGAACACATTGTCCGGATCACCTGCAGTGATGTGGTATTCCACCTTAGAGCTGCCTGTCCCTGGATCATCATCGTCTGTAGCGTTGATTGTTAGCAGAGTGGTCCCTACTTCCGCTAATTCTGGAACACTGTATCTCCCATACTGCACCAGGGTGAACAAGCACAGCCAATAAGCGCAGACACTACAGTACAGATAAACTAAAATAAAACAATCACGGAAATAATGCTGCTTACATCATTCTTCACAAAGATGGGGACCTCGTTATTGAGGTCGATAATGTTGATGATAACGTCACACTTTGTGTCATAAACTAGATAGGAACAAGAGTAGTTAGTAAAGAATTGACTTTTTACTAGAGATTGCACCAATCCAATACCCAATTATCAGTATCGAGCCAATAACATCAAAATCACGGTGATTCGGATATCGGAGAAAACTTATCAGATATCTGCTCCTCTAACAAATGGCAAAGATTCTAAATGGATTTCGAAATATTTATTATATATTTATTTTTGGAATTGAAAATATTTTATGAAATATCATATAAAGAGACTTGACTTATTTATTTTGTTAGGATTCACTTTATTCTATTTATAACTATATTCTTTTTTATTATATTTACAGTATTTACATTGAGAGTTTAATTGTGAAGCACTTCAGTTAAAAAAGCAAAGTAGTTTTGAAAGAAAATAGTATTAGATGTGTATTGGTATTAGCTGATATTCAGGGTTTCAGAATCAGTATTGGAAAAGAAAAAGTGTTATCATGCCATCTCTACTTTTTATACTTACAAGTGACACAATTAATACATGTTTTTCTTCTCATTTGTAATCAGCTATAATTTTAACACAGACTGCATACATATCTGTACACTTAACCTTTGATACTCACAGAGACAACTGAAATTTGTTGAAGGGTAAGGCCTTGTCACTAGTGTTTTATGTGGCATTTGTTTATGTTGGAGATCTGCCCATGCCTTGAGTAGATTGGTTCTTTAAAAGACCTAATGCTTGATAGAAATGTGTATCTGACATCTTTTGTATCAATAATCTATAGGCCACTACCGGAGAGTACTATTACCTCACCTCCATCTGTAACTGAAACCTTAAGATGATATTGCGGCACATCCTTCCTACGGAAGTTATGTTTGGCCACTTGGATACTACCAAGCGCTTGGTCAATGCTGAACAATCCATCAGATGGACTGGTGGGACTCTGGCTCAAAAGCTTGAAGGTCAGCAGCGAGTTCAGTGTTTTCTCCTTGTCGGCATCATGAACCAACAGATCTCCGATGTGGCTACCTAAGTTACCAACAACACAAATACTGATTATAAGAAAAAAAAAAAACACGAATGAAAGGGTACTTTTTCTTGTAAAGGATATTTATTGTCGTTTCTACATTGTCGTGCATGATTTATCTTACCAACGTTCTCATTCTCCTGCACCTCAAACACACTTTCAGCTGTGGCACACTCAGGAGCATTATCATTCACATCTTCCACCACGACTTGGATCTCCAGAGGAGGTTCCAGCTCGACGCCTTGCTCATCCTCAGCCAAGACTACCAGGATGTACTAATGCACAGACAAAAACACAGCAAAACATAGAGACATGATGGAGTATTTACACCAGCAACTCTGTACTGACAAGTCACATTTCAGAGTGAAATCATTCTTAATTAGTTAGTCTTCATTTCTGATAAGCATACACTATATGATCACAATCATCAACTGCCAGACCAATGTCCAGATGAGGAAACAGCTAAGTATTTCCATAGAGCCAGCTGATCACAGTAATTCAGAGACTATATAGTATTTTAAGCATGAATCATTGCGATTTCTGTACGATAATCTGAATGTTTAAAGATGGCTGGAGAGAGAAATATATTTACTGATATATATGTTGACTTGTTCAATATTTATTTCCCCCACTGCATTAAATATACACCAGAATAATAATAATAATAATAATAATAATAATAATAATAATAATAATAATAATAATAATAATAATAATAACACACTGGTAGTTAACACTAGGTTTAAAAGTCTTGTTGGATTCATTACTTTTAGGTAAGAGTTTGCAAACATTTACACTAAATTACACTAAAGATGTGGCTTTGGCTCAGTCGGTAGAGAGGGTTGTCACTAATCCACTAATCGTAGGGTTTGCGGTTTGATTCCTGGCCCGGATGACGCCACATGCCGAAGTGTCCTTGGACAAGACAGTGAACCCTAAGTTGCCCCCGATGGCAAGCTAGCACCTTGCATGGCAGCTCTGCTACCATTGGTGTGTGAGTGTGAGTGTGTGTGTGAATGGGTGAATGAGACACAGTGTAAAGCGCTTTGGATAAAAGCGCTATATAAGTGCACCATTTACCATTTACAAATTATAATTGCATGCAGCTTTACCATGTTCTTCGCCTCTCTGTCCAGTGGCCCAGTGATGTAGATCTCTCCATCTTCATTGATAGTAAAAGGAAAGGGAATTTCTTTCTCCTTCTGCACCAGCTTGTACAGTGCATTGGGGTCATTGGCACGTACCTAAAAAACACACACACAAAATGATCCCATTTAGAATATCCACATAAATACAATGACTAGGAAGCAAATTTGACATATCAGAGTTCCATTTCATTTTATGATGTATTTTTTATTCTTAAACCAAAACTTACCGAGGTAAGCAACATGGGGTATTCCACTATTAAATTCTCCATGATGACGAGTGGCTCAGGTTTAGCCCAAAGATTCTGAGTCACAGCAATATTGACCCTCGTGATGCTGCTCAGCGCATTCGGCACCTCACCACCTAAATCCTTCACTCGCACGATTAGAGTGTAGTCTGGATCCTGTATGGCGTACAGTCGTCTCTTCTCTGCACACATAAGAACAAATACAAGAGTTAAACACTAAATACAGAATTCCCCACTACAAAAAATATGATCGAAACAATTTATGGATTATTTGCAATATGGTTAACAAGCTTACAGTTAATTGTATATTTGCAGACTATGTGTAATGGGCAATGTTTAGTGATGCTATTAATGTAAAGCTGAGATCTGATACTCTATATCCTTATTACTTCTGGGATATACAAATGTGTACACTGAATGTCTGAAGAATTGCTTCCTTATTGTCTTAATTGTCATTAGCCTACTAAATGGCATAAAATTCTACCTGGCAGGTACGTGTACAGAACGTTACAGGAGCTAAACAGGTTGAAGTCTTACTTAATCTCAGCTGCTGCTGCTCCAAAATCACTGGAATGAGCAAGTTCTTTATGCTTAAAATGCATCATCCGGGTCGAGACATTTGTTCCTCTCTCATTTTTTTAGTTGGGCCCCTATTCTACTGTTTTTTTTTCAGATTTTTTAATTCCAGAAATTCAATTTGCCCATAAAATTCCAGAATTGTTGGCAAACCACAGCAAACTTTTGAACAACATTCTGTAATGTATATGTAAATGTATATTTATGATCTGCATTCTGTAATTTGTAGCACAATCTCGACAATGACCAATCCGTAAACAATCAGTGACAGTAACCAAGATTGCAGTAAAACTTCAATAACAGTCAAATGCCACAGCAAAGTCACAACTAGGGACACATCAATAATTATACTGGTACTGGGTATCAGTCCGGTACCATGCTCATTTCCTCCTACTCACAACAAATGCTCCAAATACCAATATCTGATACTAGCAGGTGGTAAAATGCCCCCCCAAAGATTTAGAAAACACTATACTGAATGATTTGTGTGTGTGTGTGTGTGTGTCTGTGTGTGCCATGGTCACACCAGCACGTTGGACACAAGTCAAGAAGGGGTTGTCCTCGAAGGATATCTCATTCCTTGAAGAGCAGAACTCATCAAACTTCCTCTTCAGAACGTCAACATTCCCCCGAGTTTCTCCACGATTATAAATCACTCCAGTTCTAGCTCTTAGTGACACAGCTCCTAGAACACACAAATTGTTACACAATCTCACAAACACACGCACACCTTTTTCAAAAAAACTTTGGATAGTTAACTCACCCTCATGTGTGGTGGAAATTTCCCCGGTGTTTGGGTTGATGGTAAAGAAAGCTACACCTGTAGGGTTGGGGATTTGGCTCTCAATACTGTACATCAGTTGCGAATTGGGTGTGTCTGGATCGTCAGCATCCATGGCGAACACACGCAGAAACGGAATTCCTACATTCAAACAGTAAGACAAGATATTTTTTTGAGGCTCAGCACTATTCCCGTTGACTTGTTCTCAGGAACTCAAACATCTCAGTAGGTACGTCTCACCTGCAGGTGAATGCTCTCGGATAGTACCACTATACAGGCTCTCATTAAAGACAGGAGAATTGTTGTTGACATCCACAACTAGGAGAACAACTGTATAAGGTCCATCAACAGTCTCACCTTCAGTTGAATGTGTCTCAATCTACAAGAAAATGCATTTACAAATGCTAATAATACAACACAACAAACTGTGGGTTTCGCAACTAATTTCGGGGATGTCCAACACTGAGAAAACCCTGGGGCAGAGATTATATCGAGATCATAGAGATTATATCACTTGTCTAGCCTGGGTATCCCCGTGGAGGAGCTGAAGTAGGTGTCTAGGCAGAGGAAGGTCTGGGCATCTCTGCTTAAACTGCTGCCCACTGCGACCCAGACCAAGATAAGCAGAACACAGTGGATGGACGGATGAATTAAATGTGTGTGTGTGTGGTGCCCTGTGATGACATCCCATCCTGGGTGTATTCCCACATTACGCCCGGTGTTCCCAGGATAGACAACGGATCCACTACAACCCTGACCAGAATAACATGGTTGTTGAAGACGAACATACTGAACCCGACTCATAAAAGCCTGAGTGATATGTTAATGAGCATGATCAGGAGAGGAAATCTGAACACTGAATAGCTCAGTTGGTTGAGAAACTCTGCTTTACTGTATGCTATAGTGTACTGAAAACACTAACCAGGAGGACAGTGTATTTTGCCAATTATTAAATGAGTCAAAATACCCTTCAATAAAAATCCTGTTTTTGTAAATAAATTCTCATTCTATTCGTGTGTCTTTTTAAAAGGACAATATTTGTCTTACACTTAGAGTGTGTCTTTTTTCTGGGCTCCATTCCAGTGCTTCTTCAAGGTACAGCCAACCATCAGTAGATATGCCAATCTTCCCCTCGGTCTCACCGCTTACATGATATGATGACACGCCATCTGCTTTGGACGTAAACTGGACATAAAAAGAGTTAGCACATTAAAGGAGTACATCACTAATGAATGGCTGACACTGCATGATGGATTTGTATGCACAAACACGTTAGTTTTGTAACATTCTACTAGATTTCACTCACTGTGAGTACTTTTGTGTTTCATGTGGTAGCTGAAATCATTATGGAAATCAAAAACAACCAAACCATTATGTATAATGCTTGTCTAGTGAATTAAAACATCTTGAACCGAAAGAAAGAAAAAATGCACTATAAAAGAAGAACGCTAGCATCAATAAGAGTGACAGATGTTCTTTGCTTACCTGAAAAATAGGATATGGCACTGGTGTGGCTTCTGGCACATTCAAGACTTTATGATCTAATGGTCCTTTCTTATCCTCTAGACCAGCTCCATAAGCCTGTGTAAATAAGAAAAAAATCTAACAATAATTTAATTCCTTTTAAATCCCTTGCAGTTATTAGATTTTCATGGCACGCTATCTCCTAGATAAAACAGAGGCTGATGGGGGTTATATGCATGTATGTTGTTTGGTTGACAGTTTAATTAGACAGTGTAATAATTTTTTTTAGTGATTTAAAATAACAGCCGAGAGTGGACTTTAGTACAGTTACTGATTTACAGGAAATGAGACCAGACAAGTGCAAGGTGTTGAAAGTCTGAAGTGGTTAGTAACCAGGTTGCTCTCTGCTTCATCTTACACACAGAAACAAACACACACACACACACACACACACACACACCACTTACAGAGCAGACAAGAAGAGTCAGGAGCACCAGCTGTGCGCTTGCCATAATGAGAAATAACTCCTGGAAAAAGCAAACACAAAAGCAATTAGAAATTCAGTAAGGCATGACATATTTATAGATCTAATATAATTGCAGATTAATTACAAATATATGGTGACTCTACAACACCACCAGCTAGTTTATGGGTATCGTAAAAGAACCTAATCAAATAAAAAACCCAATTATAACATTTAGAACTTTTCACTTATGATAAATGACTAAGGGCATAGTGATATGATCAAATATAAACCTATATCTTCTTATTGGACTAAACATTGAGGCGTAACTCAGCACATTTCTTTAGCTCCTTTTTGAAATTATAGAAGCAAGGAATATAAAATCTTATGCAAATTCTCTGGACACTTAGAAGAAATTCTCATCATTTTACCTGCTATCTTCAAAGTGCTCCTCAACCTTATACCCAAGGTCAGTGTGTTACTCAAAGGCCCAAGCAATGACCAATATGAGAATGAACCACGCTGCTATGTCCTTACAGGGCTTTGTGAGCCTGGTCTGATATGTTAAATCAAATACCTTAATCTTATTCTAAGCATACACTTTCAACTGACTGCCTGCAGGTGTAATAGATTACATAGTAAACAGAATGGAGTCAATTTTCTATTCAAATTGTTGTTATTGAAATGATAATGGATTTGTTTTCTTGATGTAGAAACTAAATAACAAAACAATAAATAAATAAATAAATCCTTTCCATTTTGACTAGCACCAGTATTAATAAAGGCAGTGAGTTTGACAGTGTCTCCATGTAGTCATGGACACGCCCCAAGAGTGCGAGAAGGTGACTTTGAGACTCGTTCACGCTCACTTTCCTTCTTTACTTATCGTTCTTTTTTCCCTATATTTTGCACTTGTAATTTTCACTTTTCATACTCTTATTTTACTTGAATAAAATAAAAAAAAAACGATCCTTCCGTTGAAATGAACTAAAAATAAAATGAGCAACATTTTAGATAACATTACAGATGATAATAAATGATGTTGAAATGATTTTAATAACAAATACTACATCTAATTCAGAGAGAACCTATGACCAGCAATAACTATAACTATTATCTTTGTACTCAATGTCTTCTACACTGAAAATGCATAGGCTTGTTTAGGGTATAAGGAGTATAAAAACATGAATAGATTAGAATGATACAGTAGATTAGTTCAAATGCATAAGAACCATGACCACAAATCACTTTCAAAGCATATCTGATATCTTTCCTACTTGGGCCTAAAAGGTATTTCTTCCTCTCAGGCCATATTCACTCATACTCAATGACCTCTGTCCACTTCTCATGAAAATCATTTAATCATTTTAATTTGTTCAAGCCATAAAATGCAAATATTTTGATATCTGAAACGTTGACATTTTGGTGAAAATACTTCATACAAGGTCAAGGCCAGCTAAAACCTTTGTGGAAATCCTCAACAAAGTCAAACCAAGATCACATCATGTGCTCTCACCATGAGTCTCTCTCTCTCAGACATACACACACACACACACACACACACACAAATCCACCTTTATCACATCACTTTGGATATCATTAACCACAAGCATAGACAAAAGATTTAAAGTCAAATAAAACAAACAGTGAACATTGTCACAGAGTGATAGAGTAAAACATACCTGTCAGGACAGATCCCCTTCTGACTGAGCATTGACAGAATGAAAGTCACTAGCTTGGAGAATTTCCTGCTACAGTGAAACTTTAACTCATTTTATTGAACCTAATCATTATCTAAAAGTTCCGCTGCTTAGGGGAGTGGAGCCCAGTGCTCATGGGAGTGGAGTCCTTGTCTGTATGAGTCAGTAAAAGTCGTCTGATAAAAACAAGCTTGCAAATAGAAAACGCATGCAGGTTGAACCCAGTGGTCTTTTATCCCTCAGGGTCTTACCATACCCAGATATGAAAAGTTTATTAAGATCTGATTGCATCTTCTTTAAGGTGTGTGGTTTTATCTAAGTATATTTGTACATACATGTATCTTGAGTAATCCAGACTAAAAGGTCACAGACTTTGCTCTTTGATCGCTCTCCCTTTCTCCCAGCATCACTTAATTTTCTTCATTCTTCTAGACAATTCACTGAGCAGTCTGCAAATAATTCAACAATCACACAATTTTTCGTTTCCACACAACAGAAGATTAGATGTGAAATGAAATTAATTATGCCATTAATATCAGCTTAATGTCAATAATTGTTCTTTTTTAAAATCATTCTGTTCTATAATTACTGCCACCCTTTATGATGATACACCTCTTTTCATAGTGTCTACCAGAGATGGACATTACTGATATAGTCAGATATTCGACTGTTCCTTTATGCAGCAATAATATAGTCAATACTGGGATTTATCCACTGCAGCTGAAACTGTATGACAATGATTTATTTGAAGTCTTATTTTTGGAGTGTGACGATGACACTAGTACACATGGACATGCTGATTGTGGATGGAAGTCTGTGTTTGTTATGGGACATCCCATGTTATTGAATTTGTTTGTTCAATAGGGCTAATTTTTCAGAGTGTGTATTTGTACTTGTTATATGGTACAGACTGATGTTAGTAGCAACATACAGTAGTGAACTTTTGTGAGTATGTGAACCCTTTAGTATTTTCTATACATCTGCATAAATATGACTTAAAATATCATCAGATCTTCACACAAGTCCTTAAAGTAGACAAAGGGAACTTAATTAAACAGATGAGACAAGAATATTATACCTGGTCATTTATTTATTAAGGAAAATGATCCAATATTACATATCTGTGAGTGGCAAAAGTATGTGGACCTCTAGGATTAGTAGTTAATTTGAAGGTGAAATTAGAGTCTGGTGTTTTCAAATGATGGGATGACAATCAGGTGTGAGTGAGCGCCTTGTTTTATTTAAAGAACCAGGATCTAGCAAAGTCTGATCTTCACAACACATGTTTGTGGAAGTGTGTCATGGGATGAACAAAGGAGATTTCTGAGGACCTCAGAAAAAGAATTGTCGATACTCATCAGTCTGGAAATGGTTACAAAACCATCTCTAAAGAGTTTGGACGCCACCAATCCACAGTCAGATAGAATGTGTACAAATGGAGGAAATTCAAGACCATTGTTACACTCCGCAGGACTGTTCAACCAACAAAGATCTCTACAAGAGCAAGATGTGTAATAGTCCATAAGGTCACAAAGGAACCCAGGGTAACGTCTGACTCAACTAAAGGCCTCTCTCACATTGGCTAATGTTAAGATTCATGAGTCCACAGGAGAACACTGAAGAACATGGCAGGGCTGCCAGGAGAAAGCCACTGCTCTCCAAAAAGAATATTGATGTTCTTCTACAGTTTTCTAAAGATCACATGGACATGACAGTAGGCTAATGGAAAAATGTTCCGTGGATCACTGAATCTCAAGAGAAAGTGGGTCATGTGACAACACTAAACACAAGTCATTCATTTAGGGCGGCTGTGGCTCAGTCGGTAGAGCGGGTTGTCCACTAATCGTGGGGTTGGCGGTTCGAATCCCGGCCCGGGTGATCCCATGCCGAAGTGTCCTTGGGCAAGACACTGAACCCTAAGTTGCCTCCAATGGCAAGCTAGCACCTTGCATGCAGCTCTGCTACCATTGGTGTGTGAGTGTGCTCTCATTAGTAAGTCGCTTGTAAATGTAAAAATGATATTTCTGTAAAGCTGCTTTGAGACAATGTACCATTGTAAAAAGCGCTATACAAATTGATAAATTAAATTATTCTACCAAAGAATGGTTAAAGAAGAATAAAGTTAATGTTTTGGAATGGCCAAGTCAAAGTCCTGACACTGTTCTGTACTGAGGAATGGGCTACAATTCCTCCAAGCTGACGTGCAGGACTGATCAAGTTACTGGAAACATGTACTTGCAGTTAATACTGCACAAGGGGGTCACACCAGATACTGAAACAAAGGTAGGTTCACATACATTTGCCACTCAAGATACTCAATATTGGATTATTTTCCTCAATAAATCAATGACCAAGTATAATATTTTTGTCTCATTTGTTCTCTTTGTCTACTTTTAGGAAATCTGATGTTTTAGGTCAGATATATAAAAAAAATTCTAAACTGTTCAAGCTTTCAAGCACCACAGTACATCCTCAGAAGCAGTGATTGGATCAGATCAAGAAATAGGGTGACGTACCTGATTCCTCCAACTCTTGTTGTTCAGTTGAACATTGCAGATCAAAGTTCATTCATCCCTGGAAGTTATTTTGTGTCTCTTTCTGGAAAGATGCAGCATCTGTGAGGTCTCTCGATTTTTATATGTGCATACAATTTTTTTGTGGTACCTTCAGTTGTTTGGAAATTGCAATGGCCTCAACTGTAATGCTTATGGACACAACAGTCACAAAATATAAAAATCAAGAGACCACACACTAAGTACTGTTATATAAATAAGATTATATATTTTTTCATTTTTGACGTTTTGATTTTTGTGGTCTTTTTTCCTATCCATCACCTGCAGGTGTGCAAGGTTAATTGTTGATTCAATGCTACAAAAATAATACAATAATAATAATAAAAAAAGTCTTATTTTGAACAGTGGTTACATCATACCACAAAGTGGGGGGTCTACGAAGCATAGTCTGGGGGGGGTGTGGTATTAACTTCAATAACCAAACAGAAAAAACTATAAATAATGTCAAATTGTATTGAATTAAAATTGTAATAAAAAACATGCTTGGACAGTGGAATGTTAAGGAATAAAAATATGTATGGCTTCTGTAAATACCCACATTGTATTGTACAAATTTAAATATACATTAAATAGGATTATGATCATAAATTAATTCTGTATTATGGGGGTCTGTGGTAAAGGGATTCCTGGCTGCAAAAGGTTTTAGAACAGTTTAGAGCAAACTGTATCAGGTGAGTAGACCATTGGAAACTGGCGAAGCACAATTATCAAGTATTTTTCTGTTTTATATTTTAGGATTATGATTCTTCATACTAAAACAGTCAAGGTAATGTTCACAACCTTGACTTTATTTTTAGTAATAATTTTTAATAGACTTTTATTTAAAAAAAAAAAAAAAAAAAAAAAAAAACCCATACATTTCCAGCACATAACCATTGTTACGTTTACAGTTACAGATTCACATAAATTCATTACATTAGATTTTTTCCATCCATCAAATCCACTCTTTTATGTGTTTTCTGCTATGTCTTGGGTTTTGGAAGTAGTGCTCTGGAAAGCATATGTGATATTACTGTGTGCATGGTCCAAGTAAATGTCACCATATGACGAGATGGTTCCAGAAAAATGCTTCCACTGCATAAGCTCAGACATGCTGACCCGCTGTTGAACGCTGGCACTATCAGCACGGCGACCCAACTGACACGCCCTCCCTGTAGCCATAGGTACGTCCTCAACAACACCTTGCAAATGTAATAGAATAAAACATGATTAAATTAAATGTGACTAAGACTAAAGTGAAATCATTTACATCGTAATGTACTTTAACTAATGTACATTACTATTGCCCTGAATTTGTATATTGATTGCAACATGCTGAGGTTTTTCAACACTGCATATAGTTTAAAAAAAACCAAACAGTGCTTATTATCACCGCCTCAAATCAGAATAAAAATAAAAGGAGCAACCAAGAAAACCTCAGATGTGCATTGATTGTGATACATATAAGCACATCCAATACACAACCACAGGACTAGACAATAATTATACATACAAATGATCCAGAACGAGGAGTTGTGTGGATTACCTGGCATTCTTCCATCCCCTAAGCACTTGCAGCCAAGCAGGTCGTGAGTGAGGCAGTTGGTATTCGAGTCAAAGGTGAAAAGGTCACGCAGCTCCTCGGCTGAGAAGTTGATGTGCTCACCTTTTTTACCGAGGTCTACCACAGTTCCAGAAAGTCCCTGCTTACTCACCTGTCTCTGGTAGATCTTTTCCTCTATGGTACCTGACAAAGAAAAAAAAAGATCAAACTGAAAACTAATTTGATTTCCCCCTGCTAATTTCAACAAGATTTAGCACTAGCTTAAAATGTAGTATTATATACTATGGTAGTCATACATTAACTGCCTGGTTTCAAGTGGATGTGTTTGGTGGCCTGAGAAAACCCTTGAGATTCGACCTTGTCAATAGTTTGGAAAACTACAAACATTCTTGACAACAACTCGATCAGTGTGCGACATTCACACTTAACTAGCTAGGTTTTAGACATCTATAGGCAGATTTCTTTTCACCATATTTGTTAAACTGGCTATCACAATCTATCAGAGTATTTGAAGAAAGATAGGCCTAAGATATGACCCATCCCGTCTGACTGGTTTTCCAAGACCACCTAAAATACTAAAAGCAAAGTGGTAATAACATTACAGCAGTGTCATCTACATCAGGTAATGGGGTGTTACAGTGATGGGCTGTGCCCGTTAGCAGACTGCTGTTTGCCTAGGAGAGGGAAAAGTGCGAGCAATAGTTTTATTGTCCAACCTGTTGTTAGAAATCTGTAAACATGAACTGTTTTCTTCTGCCCATCTCTCCATACTCGGGCCATGGCCTAGAGCATTAATACAAATATAGCAAACACACATTATTCAACCAATAACTAATATGTTAGAATATAAGTTAAATAACACAAAACCAATGTTTACAAACATCTTTAACTGCTGACAAACATGACCATGGTGATGAGAATAAAATATACTGAAAGTTGCGTAATTTTGTACAATAGGTGTAAGCAGGGGAAATACATTATAATAATAGAACAATACTGGGATATGGCAATTGTTGCTATTTTTGTTGTCAAACTGTGCAATGATTGGTGTGTGAGGAAAATGTGGGCATAAGGTCACAAAGTAGCAAAACAAGTGACAAATCAGAGATGCTGACAGGTTTTGGATCCCTGCTCCTGTTCACCATTACTCCATTAGAAGGCAGTAGTGAACATAGATGTACAATAATAAGTCAGGCAATTATAATATTTATCTAACCAATTGGTCTAATGTGGCTATTGAGTATATATTTTTGTTATACATAAATAATTATGAAATATTACATTTTTTTATTTTAGTTTAGTGATCGTCATTCTGTGCTTTCCGTCATTGTTAGTTGTTAGGTACGAGGAGCTGTTTTAAACAAATCTGTGTTCATATTACAACCCATAACATTGCATAATTTATAAGAATTAATCATTTCATAATAAATAAATTAATAATGGAATTACTAATTACATCATCATAATCAAACTACTTACAAATTAAAATACACGAACACTACATACTCAAAATATCATTCTCTGCCATCATCTTAGAACTGCACAAGGATGACAGAAACTCTTTCACAAACTCAGCACCATCTTGTGGCCGTGCTTCATAAAGAGCAGTAGAGGTGCAGTTGATCGTTCCTAATTTGTCTAAGTACTATCAGTAGGAATTAAAAATAGAGAAGGTCAACCAAAGTGTCACATGCTTGTAAAGGCATAAATTTAAGCATAAGCATATGAAGCAGCAGTATGTTCATTATCGTGTGGTTAAAATATAAGTGTTCATGTTATAAAATATAACATGTTCATTTCCTTTGCATGACTCAAACCACTTGGACTCTACTTGAACAAACCTGTATGTCATTAGCTGGATTCCAGTCGATATCATACAAAACTAGATGGGAGGCACCAATAAGATTAAGCCCTACTCCTCCAGCCTTTGAACTGAGAAAAAACAGGAAATGGGAGGAGTCCGGACGGTTAAAGGAGTCTACAATTCGCTGTCGCTGGGCGACAGGTGTCTGTCCATCAAGCCGACACCAGGTGTAACCAAGGTGAGCACAGAGGTCTTGCAGCAGGTCAAGAGTCTGTGTATAATTAGACACCAGTACAACCCTGCAAACAAGGGAGAGTAAAGAACAAATGAATCAGATCAGATCTTTCCCTTAAGTCAAAACAGACGTATTTAAATACAGTGCTATACATAAGTATTCACCCCCTATTGAAGTTTTTGTAGTGTTACAATATGGAACTGAAATGAACACAATTTGTAAGTAAAAAAAAATGATCATAAGTATTCATCCATGTTGCTATGAAATACTTCATTTAGTTTTAGTGCAACTAGCTGTGATGCGAAGTCAGAAAATTTATTGAATGGAGCCAACATGAGTGCAAGTAAAGGGTCATGCAATCTCAATATAAATACATCTGTTCCTGGAAGGTAAAGAAAGTTCAAGAATAGCAACAATCAAGGTAGAATACAGCAGAACAGCCACTCTGCTCTGGACAAGACTGTCCACAATAAACCAGTGACTGGTTAAGGAGTTTAATCAGAGAAGCAACCAAGCAGCCAAGAGCTTGAACAGTTTTGCTGAAAAAAAAAAGACCAGGAAGCATGACAGAGGCTTGCAGATGTAATTGCAGCCAAAGGTGGTTCTACCAAATATCGACTGGTTTTTCACCTTTGTGTCACAATAAAAAAAATCTTTCAATTATATTGTGCTAATATAACTATATCAACTAACTATGCCAACATGCAATATTGTTGACGAAAAAACACGACTGAAATGTAGAAAATAAAATAATAAAAACATATAAATACCAAAATCTCTCTTTATTTTCCTCAACAATAAGAGGCATTGCAGGGATATTCTGCATGGGGTTGCGCAATGTTGACTTTCCTGATTGGCCATACAGTAATACCTACAGGTTGAGGCCAATGGGAATGCTTCTCTATCAGTGCGCGTCCTCACAGGACTGAGAAGAACACCTCAGGTAAGTAAACGGAGTCTTAGTGTAGCCAAATATTTTAACAGAGACAGGTAGTATTGTGAAAGGGTATTTGCCCAGTCCTGATTTCTTCTGGTTTTTATTGTGCATCTCATACTAAATTGTTTCGGAAATTAAAATAAAATCTAATATAAAACAAAGGCAACCTGAGTAAACACAAAATACAGTTTTGAAATGATAGTTATTTATTGAAGCAAAAAGGTTATCCAATACCAGCTGGGCCTGTGTGATAATGTACTTGCCCTGGGTAACTTGCAATAATTGAAGGAAACATGAATTCTGCTATATACAAGATAATCCTAAAGGAGAATGTTCGGTCCTCAGTCCGCAATTTGAAACTCAAACTCAACTGGACTATGCAGCAAGACAACGATTAAAAGCATAGGAATACGTCCACCTCTGAACGGCTAAAAAAAAAAAAAAAAAGCTAAATGAAAGTTTTGGAGTGGCCTATTCAAAGTCTTGACTTGAACCAACTGAGATGCTGTGGCAGGACCTTAAACAGGCAGTTCAGGCTTGAAAACCCTCCAGTGTGGCTGAACTAAAGCAGTTCTGCAAAGAAGAGTGGGGCAAAATTCCACCACAGCGATGTGAATCACTGATTTCCAATTATCGGAAGAGATTGGTTGTAGTTATTGCTGCTAAAAGTGGCACAACCAGACTTTAAGTTTAAGGGGGCAATTAGTTTTTCACATGAGTGATAGGTGTTGGATAACTTTTTGTTTATTTTTTTGGATTTATATTTTTATTGATTCTCATACACTTTTCAGAGTACAACAAAATATATAAAATACAGAATCAATATTTTTTTTACCCCAATAACAGCCCCTCCCACCCCACCCATTACATTACATTTATTCACTTAGCAGACGCTTTTATCCAAAGCGACTTACAAATGAGAGATACAAGCA
>JAFFST010002829.1:0-12351 GCA_022414735.1 Noturus placidus | reverse complement strand
AGTAATCAATGCGGGAGAAAGATTTATGCACGTGAGAAAAGAAAGAATATTTCCTCACTGTGGGGTTTAAATACCTCCATGGATCAATGTAGCCATTCTGAACCATAAACTCAGAATACACTTTTGCCATCGCAGAAGGAACCCTCGCAACCACGCTGGATTTATCCACGGCTGGGTCAATAACACAGTTCAAATCTCCCCCAAATATCAAGAGATGTGTATTCAAATCAGGAATTTTGGACATCAAATTGTGAGCAAAATTAGCATTATCAAAGTTGGTGCATATACATTTACCAAAACTACTGGTGTCTGTGAGATTTTTCCTTTAACAATCACATATCTACCATTCGCATCAGAAGTAACGTTATCAAAAGAAAAGTCTTACCTATCAGGATAGAAACTCCCCTGGATTTGGAATCAAAATTCCCCACACATACATGCAACAACATAGACCCCTTACCCACCCACGCAACATAGTATACCAGTCCTCCCTCCCCCTCCCTGCTCTGAAGACTTAACTCTCCATTCCCTAGCCATGGAGTCAGAGCCTTAAAACACTTGAACATCTGGAATTTGCAACTCAGTCTCACAGACACACAGCAGGTATTAATAAATCGGTTAACAGTCATGTAGACAGATTTAAGATGAAGATGCAGGATACCGTTCATTAAACCACTGTTGTGCTTTTTTGGGGCAGTCGAATTTCAGCCTCTCATCACCGAGGTTGACCCAAAGGTTAGCAGGATATCTGAGAGAAGACCGCACATTTCTCTCACGCAAGCTGCTTCTCACCGCAGAAAAAGCTGCTCTCTTCTTAGCGACGCTGGAGCTGAAGTCAGGAAAGATGTAAACCTTGCGGCCTTGATAGAAAAGTTGATCCCAATTCTTGCGTCGAATAACTTTCTCTCTGTCCTGAAGATAGCGGAAACTCACAATCATCACTTTGGACCTCTGATTCTCTCTCTGCTCTCCCGAGGGCAAGGGGCCAATACGATGCGCTCTGTCTAACAATGGAGCGGTCGGAAGAACTTTTTTTTTTCTTTCAATAAATGACATTATTTTTTAAAAACTGTATTTTGGGTTTACTCGGGTTGCCTTTGTTTTATCTTACATTTTAGACAAGCGTGAGATACACACAAAAACAGAAGAAATACTTTGTCACAGCGCCATACTTTAACAGACGCGTTAGTAAAAACTTTAATATGGATAAAGCTGTGTGCACGTGACTGAAATTATACAGGTTGAACCTATTTTGAATGCCTATCTATTTTTGCAATTTATTTTCACCATCATAGCTTGCTAAGTATTATATATCCACAGCTAGGTTAGTCTACATGTTTATTACAAATAGACACTCGGTCGATAATTACAGAGAGATATGTAATGTTTGTAAAGTATTTTAGCTCTCATTTATGGAGATTCTCAAGCGACTATGGGCTTTTACTGTACCACTTTCAAATTTTTTTATTGTAATGACACAGGCTCTCACTCTTATTTTTGTTAATAGTGCAAGGATGTGTATGACTATACTTGTCTGTGCAGTTGACATGCTTTATAGCAGCCAAAAGGTCTGCGAGCACCAGCAATTTCCCAGAGTCTCCTGTGCAAAAACTTCCAGTGACGTAGGTCTCAGGAAAAGCGTCTACACAGAGGCCGTCATATAAATCATCAGTCGTCTTCTCCTGAAATGCAGGCCAAAGAGCAAAAGTAAAGAAATACCGTGCTAAATAAATATCTCTATATGCAATGCATGTCCAAAGATTGTGCTCTGAATAATTTCCCTCTTACCTCAAATCGTTCAGTTAATCAGCCATTTTTTATTTTATTTTCACTGGCACTATGAGACTAATCACAGGCAAGAAAACCTTAAAAACTGAGATACCACTGCTAGGTGAACACACACATTCTATCGTTATATCATTTTTCTTTCATTTTGTAAAGCTGAAATGGTCTCTTCACCAGTCAGCCATGAAAGAAATGAACGCACATGTACAAGGAACACGAGCAGTTTTCTGTGTATCATCACAAACCTTCATCGTGTTGTAAAGGAGCCCAGGGTGGTTGCACAGTTTCTTCAGAGCATTAATGCAGGCAAGGTGAGGGCTGTGTGTGAAAGCATGTGTGCTGGCTGCACCGAAACAGGCCCTGACAGGTCGGCTAGACAGCAGCTCATAGTACAGCTGCACCTGCAGCTCTGTGGGCCGGCAGAACACCGTCCACTCCAGCCGTGCAGGTAAGAAATGGTTGATGATCTCCTGAGTCCGTCGTAACGTGAATGCGCTGGTCAATCGAGCAAGTTCTGCTGCTCGCTCTTCGCCTATTCGCCTCTCGTCCTGAAACACACGCTCTTCAGATCTCACATGCGCACTGTACTTGCGTTCAATTTTCAATTTATATTTGCCTTAAACAAATGTGAGACATGTATGTAAACTAAATATATGTACTGATTTCTTTTATTTTAACGTCTGTGCTACCTCAGCGCAGGTCGGCTGTCGGGATCTGAGGATTGGCTCTTCATAAATCTTTCTGTAGGCTGCTGAAGTTCCCAAAATGCCTGGATTCACAAACTCAATAATGGAGTAGAACTCTTGGAGATCATTCTGCACAGGGGTGCCTGGTGATGATTATAGACATGCATTAAAATTGTAGCATTATTTCTTTATTTTGAACTACGATTGGGTCTGTCTCAGTCTGCAAACTTTCAGACCAAAACCAGTGATCTGTTTATCTACAGGGATACAGTGTAATTAGTTACATTAGTCCTAATAGAACTTTGCTATGAAGATAACTCTGCAATTGTTATGCAACTTAAACACTGCAGTAGCAAAAAAAAATTACTATTAAATATTGTTAAGTGAATATATTGAATATGGTACAACAACAACAAAACACCACATAATTAAAAGCACTAACCAAGCAGGGAAAGGGGAACACAATAACTGTCAATAACGTCATATTTTTCATTAGTTCATCTTCAATAACTACTTTATCCTGGTCTTGCAGTGGATCCAATGTGTATCTCAGGAACACTGCAGGTGTGGCAAGTATACACTCTGGATGGGACGGCATTCCATCCCAAGACACGTGGTACACACTCACGTTCATACCAAGAGTAATTAAGGCTAACCGGAATGTTTTTTTGGAGAAGGGAGAAACTGCATAAACTCCACAAGAACATGTGGAAAACATACTTAGAGGAGCTCCACAAAGACCAGTAACCTGAGCTCAGGTTCGAACCAGTGACCCTGGAGAGTGAGAAGGCAGTGCTACATAATGAACATACCATGTTTTCTAGTTCAGTCGAGTGCATTTTTGTGATATAATTTGCATTTCTAGTTAAAAACAAAATCCACATAAAACAGGTAGAGACCGTTAAAGAGAATGAGAAAATAAGAGAGATAGTGTGTGTGAGACTGACCTGTAAGTATTACCCGACGTTCACAGGCCAGGGAGGTGAGAGCACCGGCTGTCTTGATATTGCTGTTTTTAAGCCGATGGCCCTCATCGCAGATGACCAAACCAAACTCCAGCTTCTTTAAAGCGTCTACAGAGCGCAGTAGCATCTCATAACTGATCACCATCACAGGAGACAGGGGACAGGATATGAAGTCCTCCACACGGTTGTCCTGTAACAGAACAATAAACAAACAAATTTTAAAAACATGCACAAGTACATGAGGTATATCCACTGGCTTGTGAATTACTGTCGCTCAACAAGCTCTTAATCCAGAATAGACCTAGAAACACTTTTGACTGTGATGCACATAAGAACACACACAACACAGACACAGAGACAAACCTGGTCAACAGTGTAAACGCTGATCCTCTCTCTGCCAAGCCATTTGTTGAATTCAACGGCCCAGTTTTTCACCAGGCTACCGGGGCAAACCACCAACCCTCTCTTCAGTACAGGCCGCCCCCCATAAGGCCCCTGCCTCAGTAAAGTCCACAATACACACACACACTGCAGTGTCTTCCCCAAACCCATCTCATCCGCTAAAATAGCTCCACAGCGGCCAGCCAACCTGCAACATACAAGACATACTCACTGACCTTCTTCAGTACTACTTAGATAAATTACACTCACCATCCAGTTTATTAGGAACACCTGTACCATTGCCATTAATGCAACACCTGTACCTGTGCCATTAATGCAATTATCATTAAAAGGGCGGCTGTGGCTCAGTTGGTAGAGCGGGTTGTCCACTAATCCACTACCCGTGGGGTTGGTGGTTCGAATCCCAGCCCGGGTGATCCCATGCCGAAGTGTCCTTGGGCAAGACACTGAACCCTAAGTTGCCCCCAATGGCAAGCTAGCACCATGCATGGCAGCTCTGCTACCATTGGTGTGTGAATGTGCTCTCATTTGTAAGTCGCTTGTAAATGTAAAAATGTAAAAATTCTGTAAAGCTGCTTTGAGACAATGTACCATAGTAAAAAGCGCTATACAAATTGATAAATTATTATCTAAGCAGCCAATCATGTTGCAGCAGCATAAAGCATAAAATCATGCAGAGACAGGTCAAGACAGGTCAAGTCAATTGGTAATAGATCAAATCTCTCTTCACTATTATAAACAAACTCCTTCAACCTTCCCTGTCTGCATTATTAGTTGATACTTCAGTGCTTTCCTTACAGTGTAACGATAAAATACACAGATGAGCCAAAACATTATGACCACCTGCCTAACATGCTGTTGGTCCTCCTCGTGCTGCCAAAACCCCCCAAGGCATGGATTCTACAAGACCTCTGAAGGTCCGCTGGTATCTGGCATCAAGACGTTAATGGCAGATCCTTTAAGTTCTGTAAGCTGCGATGTGGACCTGCTGCAGATTGGACTTGAACTCTATTATGTTCCTCAAACCATTCACAAACCATGTGTGCAGTGTAGCAGGGTGCATGATCCGGCTCAAAGAGGCCACTGTCATTGGGGTGTCAATAGTATTGCCATGAATGGGTGTACCTGTGTTGGCATGTGTTCATGGCATGTGTCTAATTAATGTCCAGGCAACATTTCATGTCCATTGGGCAGTGGTGGCTTAATGGTTAAGGCTCTGGGTTACAGATCAGAAGTTCAGGTGTTCAAGCCCCAGCACCAGCAAGCTCCAAGGTCCAGTTCCGGTGTTAATATTGGTACTCTGGCCTGTCTACGCACCCCTATAGGTAGCAGGACGCAATGTACTGCTCCCATAAAAATCATTAGAAAAAGCCTCGTCCCGGTTCGTGGTTTGTTCCTCCTTGGACCAACATTTGTATTCACTCACCACTGCTGACCAGGAGTACCTCACAAACCTTGTCGTTTTTGAAGACACTCCAACCCAGTCATCTGGTCATAACAATTTGGCCCTTGTCAAAGCTGCTCAGGCCTACACACCCGGCCAATTCTTCTGCATCGACACATGCTACGAAAACTGACTCTTCGCTTACGGATATACCCCAACCTTGACATGTGCCTTTGTTATGAGATGATCAGTGTTATTTGCTTCATCTGTGAGAGGTCATAATGTTTTGGCTCATAAATAGTAGCTTGGGCACGTAGGACCAGCAGATCCTGTTTCAAATCTAAACCTTGACACAAATCTGTGATTATGGAAAAATGTCTACAAAGTTTGTTTTTCATAACAGTGTGGAAAAAAAGACAAACTCTCCTACCTCATTCCCATGAGGCATTCATATAGGAAGACCACACCCTCCCTCTGATGTGGTCGCAGATGATTTGTTAGGTGAGGGTCCACAACCACATCCACTAAAGGGAATCCATTTTTATTAGAAAGCCACTGGTGATTGGCTGAGGGCCGAGGCATCACAAGGGCTCCTATTTAGAGAAATTAGAAGTTAGCTATTATTAATAATAATTTACTTTTAAATGTTAAACATTAAATGTTAATCCTTTTTTAATGCTTGTCACTTAATGAGGGTTAGGACGGATACAAGTGCAGGTATGGCAGATTAATAAAACAAGTTTTATAAGGCAGAAATCAATAATCATGAACAGGCAGAGGTCAGACGATCAGGCAAACATTACAAACAAGGCAGAGCAAAGAGACGAGTTCATAAACATAAGCAAAGTAAAAAAAAAAACCAGAATAAACAAACAAGGGATCAAGGCTTAGTAACAGCAGAGCCTAAGTGTAACTGAACACATACTTCACAATGGCTGTGTAGGTGTGTGAGAGAGTTTCTTAAGAACCCTGGTGTCAGAGATATTGTAATTGGGAACAGGTAAATTATCCTGGCTTTTATCCAAAGCGCTTTACACTGTGTCTCATTCACCCACACACTCACACACACACACACACACACACACACTCACACACCAATTGTAGCAGAGCTGCCATGCAATGTGCTAGCTTGCCATCGGGGGCAACTTAGGGTTCAGTGTCTTGCCCAAGGACACTTCGGCATGGGATCACCCGGGCCGGGATTCAACACGCTCTACCGACTGAGCCACAGCTGTGGATTAGTTCTCAAGAGAAAGTGACAGTGTGTAGCTTTGGGAGTTGTAGTAGTAGGCCATGTTTGTAGTTTGTCGTGCATTCTGGGAAATGGAGTCACTGCTTTCCCCTGACATGACAATGCTTATATTTTCCTGAATGACCATTAAGTGTATTAAGTGCATTGGATTTGGTGTATTCTTTTAAGACAATAGAGGGTCATTTAAAACAACAACAACAACAAATGGATAAACTGCATAGCAGGCAGGTATTACAGCATCATAAAATAGAAGAGCCAATAAGGTTCACTTGAAGCATTCGTTGTGTTGAACTATTTGTAATTGCCTTTGTTTCCCTTGTTCATTGCAAACAGCTGAATGTCTGTAAATTTTGACAATAAACTTGACTTGCAATGGGTGTTGTATAATTTGTATTGCAACTGTAAGATCTTTGTGAGATATTTGTAGTTACCTACCTACACTGTACACTGATGAACTCAACCCTTGTATTTGAGAAAAGCACAATATAAATTCAACAACTACTTTTTCATTCATTCCTTTTCAGTAACCACTTCATCCTGGTCAGATTCACATTTACTATTTACAAATAAATACAATCACAGCTGATGAGCAGTTTACAATTTCTGTGATATCGCGTCTGTTAACATCAAATAATGCTAAAGTTCAACAGTTGAGATTGATTAGCAGCACCTTAAGTAAAAAATAAGACCACTGGTGTGTGCTGCAATAGGAAAATATTAAACGATGGGAGAGTTTTATGTGGCACAACATGCATCCTCTAACGCCGAAGCAATTCCCCATGATTACATTTTTATTAATTACAGAATGACACATTTTATTCATTTATAGTTTAATTAACATTTAATACTACAAAATGTCCACAGAATAAGTTAGTTCCTGTTATTGCTTCAATCTTTTTATCTTGAAGTTAATAAGACACAAAAATGTTCCTGAGGACCATCCTGAAGACTTTCCTCATCCTGACAGTTACAAACTTGCAACTCTCTATCATTACACCCATTTTAAATGCACTGATGTGGAGCATTCGCCATACAAAATCATGTGTAAAATTTTACTATAGAAATGATAATATATTAGAAATAGTAAATTAACATAAATGCACCTGGTCTTGCAACTTAAGATGAGGATTGGAAAAACATCACCTAGTCTTTTTCCAATCCTCAACTCTCCTGTGTCCACTGTATCCTCAGGTTCCTGTTCGTGGCTGACAGGAGTAGAACCCAATGTGGTGTTCTGCTGTTGTAGCTCATCCACCCCATAGTTCAAGGTCTTGTGCTTTCTAGGATGCTTTTCTGTTCACCACGGTTGTAAAGAGTGGTTATTTAAGTTACCATAACCTTCCTGTCAGCTCCAACCAAGAACCATGCCATTGTCAAAGTCAAAGTCACTGAGATCACATCCTCCCCAGTCTGATGTTTGATGTAATCATTAACTGTATGCGCATGATTTTATCCAATGTGCTGCTGACACATGATGCCACATGGCTGATTGGATAATTGAATGAATGCTGACCAGCTCATTGGTCAATGAGTGTAAGTAAATTACAACCGGTGGCTGTGGCTCAGTCGGTAGAGCGGGTTCTCCACTAATCCACTAATCGTAGGGTTGGTGGTTCGAATCCCGGCCCGGGTGATCCCATGCCGAAGTGTCCTTGGGCAAGACACTGAACCCTAAGTTTCCCCCAATGGCAAGCTAGCACCTTGCATGGCAGCTCTGCTACCATTGGTGTGTGAGTGTGTCTCATTTGTAAGTCGCTTTGGATAAAAGCGTCTGCTAAATGAATAAAAAAAAAAAAAGTATTTGGGTTTTGGGCACAAACACTTGAGAAAACTTTTTAACATGTAAACAAATAAAATATAATGATTTGCTTTTATTTGATTTGTCGGCTGCTGGAATTTTACTAAAGGGCTAGTACTTAATATTATTTCTGCTTTCACTTGTGAGTTTCATATACAAGGCCAGTTACATACCTGGGCTATTAGGGTCATATCTGGACTTGCAGACAGGCCCCTCAGGTTCGGGCGATCTCATATCTGCATCCTTCAGTGCTGGTCTGGCAAAGCGTTTCAACAGCTGAGGTCCCTGAGGTCTCGCTGGTGCTTTAGCAGTCGTCTCTAGAGGAACCTCCACAATGGCATCCTGAAAACATCGTCCCTTAGCGTAGTCTTCATCTGAGATGACCCCCATGACCTCAATCTGCTTCCCTCCTACCATTAAAGTCTGGCCCTCACACAGACTCTCCAGCTCAGATGCTTTGTAACCTGACCCTTAAATACACATTCACAGTCATAAAGTAAGTTACAGCACAAAAACTGCTCATGAGAAAAGTAAATGTATAACTATGCACGTTTAATTGCCTTGTGCTGGTAGCTTAATATGTTACAAAGAAATGCTCAGGGCAGGCTCTGTAACATTGTAAAGTAACACTGAGTGTGAAAAAAGAGCACTATTTAAATAAAAGTAACCTCTCAAATACAAGCTGGTATGTGGGTCGGCTACATCAAGATACCCCTAGGTGTGAATGTGTGTGTGCGTGGTGCTGTGTGAAGGCCTGGGAATTCATCCAGGGTGTATTTCTGGCTTATGGCCACTGTTCCTGGGATAGGCTCCGAATCCAATGTGACCCTGACTAGAATAGGGGCGGCTGTGGCTCAGTCGGTAGAGCGGGTTGTCCACTAATCCACTAACCGTGGGGTTGGCAGTTCAAATCCCGGCCCGGGTGATCCCATGCCGAAGTGTCCTTGGGCAAGACACTGAACCCTAAGTTGCCCCCGATGGCAAGCTAGCACCTTGCATGGCAGCTCTGCTACCATTGGTGTGTAAATGTGTGAATTAGTAAGTCGCTTGTAAATGTAAAAATGTAAAATGATATTTCTGTAAAGCTGCTTTGAGACAATGTACCATTGTAAAAAGCGCTATACAAATTGATAAATTAAATTAAATTAAATAAAGCGGTTACTGAAGATGAATGAACGAATCAGTTGCTGTACAGCTACGTGACTGTCTTTTGAATTACACAGTCTGATCAATGCACAACAAGATGACTCATAAGAAAAAAGATTGTTGAACTCCCAAACTAGATTACCACCCCGATTTCAGTGCAAGGACAGAAGCTAGTCGTCTAAGCAGCCCACGCACAATCCTGCTTATATAACTGTGTGTGGTGGTGGTGCGTTCACCTCGTCCAATATCTCTTCCCTCCATGTCTTTGAGGACGACGCTGCGCCCTGAGGCCACAAGCACAGCATCACCTTCCCAGCGCTTGTGCTTCCTGGAGGATGCCTTGCACCACATTACACTGTAGTAACATGCTAAAACACACATGCACAAAATCATTAATGAAAAACTCATATTAGCAGCAGCTGGAGAATGACTGGAAATGGGTAGCATTTCTAATGGTTATAATTCATTTGAAAAATGTTACGCAACTTAAGAGGCGTGCGCACACAGAAACCTCTAGCGTTTGCTTGAATAGCTAAGTGTTTATTATACGTACTTAGACTATGGTATGTCGGAATACTCGATTTGAGTATACTCGACTTGATTGGCTGGAAGGTGTGCGTTAAACCCCGGGTAGTTCCGGTAAATTGAATAATAAGCTTTATTTTTTATTTATTTTATAGAGCACCTTTAAAAGCAGCTTCTCATAGAGCTGTACACAAAATAAGCAGTATACAGAGAAAATTTGTAATAATACAAATAAAAATAACAACAGAGTAATAAGAAAAGTAGACGTCAGCAGTCAAACGCAAGTTTAAAAAAGTAAGTCTTAAGTTGAGCTTTAAAAATGCCAACGGTCTGAACTTCCCTAAGTTCGAGAGGAAGAGAGTTCCAAAGGGAACTTAACCACCGTTTTAAATTAATGAGCTGCCTAAATACAACTGTAACCATAGTAACATGGTTAAACTCACAGCTTCATTATTAGTTGAGATGTGGCACAGACGCAGGTAATTCTCACACACACAATAATCGCTCTCTCTCTAATAACTATTTATTAGAATTCATTCAAATAAATGCAGTCTTATTGTACTACTTTATCTGTGTATGATATAGCGCAGACAGAATTCTAGATCTAATAACCTGTACATAAAATAATTAACCGTTATTTTTATCCTTTCAGTCAAATTTTGCATCAGACAGCTTTAACTCGACAATGCTGGCAAGCGACCATGGTATAAGCGGGATAATCCCCGACTAGGTGTGCGTTGCACGATTTTAATGTACTCTGCTTCGCGTCAGGTGGGTCTCTGCATCCACGTTGTGACGCCTGAGCCGTCGATTATGCCTTACTAAACTTACCTGACCTTTGCTAGAATTCAACCTCACGTTATTCAAGTTATATGTGACAAAAAATTAAAGTTTGTTTTAAAGAGAAGGTTGTGAAGACTGACAATTTTAATTAAAACACAATCTTCAAAAGTTTATAAAAGGAGTCATCTTGCACAGGCTTTACCTGCATTTTATGCATCCTGTGCAACATGAAGCAGTTCCTATATAGGACTATTTCAAATATGTATGAAACAATCAGAGTACAAGCTAGGGAAATAAAATAAACATGACTATAAAACCAAAAATTATTGCTTTATTATTGCAACAAAATACAATCATGTCTGTCTCATATTCACAGATAGATAAGACATGTTCTTAATCTACAGACAGGAAAAAAATCAATCAAATAAAATAGTCATTTGTAAAACTACACGCCAGCTGTATTAATGTCTTTACACTACTTTCAGAGAGTTTGTTACAGTAGTGGCAGTCCATGGCGTAGCCGTGCAGCCCTAAGTTTTTCCACTTTGACCTTTGACCTCAAGAGCTCCTCCTCCAACTGTTGCTTTCTTTTTAGCCCCTCTCTTCTCTCATCTAGGTATTGTCCAAGCTTCCTGTGGTTGGCCAGTAAAAGCTCATGTTCCTCTCGCATCATCTGCAATGACTCCGCCTCTAGTGCAGGGTTTTTAAACAAAACACCACCCCTTTCGTACAGACTACGTCTGGACGCGGGTGCTGAAGGTGATGGAGGGAGATGCACAGAGGAGGGGCAGGGTGAGAGGGAGGCCGCATAAACATTAGAGACTAGTTCTTCTTCCTCTTCCTCAACATCATTCTCAGTCTGAGCAATGGGCTCCTGACTGTGAGGAATTGTTAATGTAACAGGCGAATCATGCGGGACTACTATTTGCAGATCAGGTGGAGGTTTGACATCCTCTGACTCCACCCTCACCACTCTGGCCGCAGGTGTGTAGTCCAGCATGGCAGGAAGAGACGAACTGCTGCCGGGTTGCTCGACTGGAGAGTTCATCCTGTATTGCAGCCTAACAGAAAAAATTAAGTCAGTACTAGAAAGTTCATGTTACATGACAACACAAATAAAATTGAACATGAACTTTAATGCGACGGGATCTGAGAGTAAGTCTAAGATCACAATTTTAAATTCTATTTTAGCAGCAATAATAAAACTAACATTTCTGGTTATATGATTAATTACAGTTAAGATTTAAAATCCTTATATATCACACACACAAACCAAACACAGGCGGGCCGATGTAGAGGAAACAGATTGGTTACAAACACAAAAGGGGCAGATGGGAACAGGATTATCGAACAGAACTACAGAGAGGAGTTCTTGAAAAAGCCTGAAAATTTACAACACATTTTTCATAATTAAAAATAAATTGTAATTTATCTATCTGCTTTAGTGACAAAAAGTGGGAAAGACTTAATGTAGTTTTCGCAGGATCATTTGGGCTAAACATGAAGAGTAGTGTTTATGGCTGAAAACTGTAACTTTTATTATATTAGTGCCTGTTTTTGACCTATATGGACTTATACAGCTGAGACGTGGATCTAGTAAGAGGCGTGTGTAGATCACACACACA
>JAFFST010002826.1:0-13668 GCA_022414735.1 Noturus placidus | reverse complement strand
CACACACACACACACACACACACACTAACATACAGCCAAATTTAATACAGATGATAATACATCTTTGCTTTATGCTCCTCAGTGGATCTGAAGCCTATTACTGGAACACTGGAGTCAAAGCAGGAACACACCCAGGATGGGACGACATTCCATTGCAAAGCATCAGACATTCACACACTAATTCACACCTAGGGTGTGTGGTGGGTGTTTCACCAACTGTTCCACTGCACAGCAAGGTCTAAAGTAAGGTCTATAAAGAGAAATTATTTCAGCAACAGGAATTAAACAGCAAACAACAGTGTGTACAATGGAGACCCACCTCCAAACAGAAGCGAACGATTTCAGCGATGTGTGGCACCACAATAGAGACCTCGCTCTCCATCAACTCATCAAACACCTCCATTGCCTCACTGGCCTGATCCTGCCAAACAAAAACCCAACAAAAGTATAAACAGGTGTGCTGAATAGGCTGAAAAAACAAAACAGTGACCTGATGAGTGCTCAGATGAGTAGTTAACACATACTTTAAATGAATAAGTAGGGTGATAAAAAAAATCCTCTAACCTGGTCAGCCTGAATGAGGTGCTTCAGAGCAATTAACAGTTTCGGGATTAATGAGCGCATCAGGTTCTGAAAAGCACGAAGAACAAAAGAACATGTCTGCACATGACAGAACTAACAGCATTATATTTCGGATAACTGACCACCGAGAGAATTCATTTCAGACTTGCTCCATCTAGCACGTAAATAAATAAATAAATAAATAAATAAATAAATAAATAAATAAATGCGTTTGCTTTGTAACTAAATTAGACATAACAAACCATCTCCTCTGTGCCAGTGTAAGCTGTAATGGCAGTGAGGGTGAGGATGCAATAGTACAAGGCAGTGGTGTTGGTTACATCCTGGAGCACAATGCCAAAGAGTTGCAGCAGCTGCTTGTAGTGGGGCTTGAAAGGTTCGGGGTTGGATTCCACAACTTTGCTCAGTAACAACAGGCCCACCTGGGAGAGAAAGATTGTTGAATAAAAGACTGAGAAAGGTGTGTGTGTGTGTGTGTGTGGGAGGAGGGGGTTGTCATTCATCATAAAACCACTCTCTGATACTTTGAGAGAATTCATTAGCACAAATGAGAATGATTACGATTGTCCATTTGTTGTGAAATAATCGGACTAAATGATATGCTTTTGTCAATGACGCCTTATATTGTCTAGTTCTATATAATTACTGTCTTAGTGTTGAATTTAAGAAACAAAAAACAAAACTAAAAACAGTCAGAAGTCTCGACAAAGGCTTTGTATTTCAAACCTACATATTCGTTCGTTCGAGCTTCACTAAACGTATTATCCAGAGCTTATCCTAAATTTACACAAGAATCCTGATACTCATGAAAAAGCCCATCGTTTCATGAACATGTTCATATTCTACTCATGCTCCTGTGAGTAGACACCAACCTAAACCCCGATTAAACTCAAACCATACGATTTGCACGAATTACCGCACTTTTGTACAAGGAATATTCTGTTTAGTTTAAACTGCTTATTTGTATTATGTTCACAGCATTTAGCAGACAGACTTAAGCGGAGTGCTTTCTAGTCCATCAAAAAAATATCCTAGTGCTAAGTTCACTAGGTCAATGACTAAGAATGCCACACTTAGTGAAACCTTGTGGTTTTATATTATATAAAATAAACAAACTCCTCATGGAAGACTTGGAGAACTCTGTTCTTATGAGTAAAGGGATGTTTAAACACTGGTGTGCATATTATCAGTTACACTGACCCCTAGCGGCATAACACTTGTACTACTCCGTTTCCCTTGTCTGTTGTAGAAACAAATCACTGCTCTCTCTTCCCATGCTATATAGACAGATACAAACAATAGATGGAGGATTTAGTGTGGGGTTTTTTCCCCCCTCCTGGTTTTAAATAGAGCTTACTAGTTAAACTGTGATCGAGAAAGATGGGGGGGGGGCACTTTGCATAAGCAATTTTAAATCAGAGGTTACATTGTTGGAGATATTTAGGGATCATGGTTTTAGAAAGAAGTGTCGCTGCAAATCAATACAAAGTTATGGAGCGGGCTCAACCGGAATGCTTCCCTTCCCCGTTAACAGGCTGACGAAGGCTCGCTGGATGACTTACTGTGTGAAAAAAATGATGTTTTTTCTACATTACTCCACATCTTCCACGGTCACTGTCCCCACCCCCCGTGTAATACACACACACACACACACACACACACACACACACACCCCCCCCAATGATCCTCCATGATAACTTTCATGTCATATTCATGTGATCTCTACCTGCTTGTCGTGAGGATTGTTACTGTTAGTGGATTCAGTCAGCAGCATAAACAGCGCAGGCCAGCGGTCAGGCGTTTCGTGTTTCACCATCACCGCACTGAGCTGAGAGAGAGAGTAGCGGACTGTGTGCCTTAATAAGAGAATGGGGAAAAACATAACCATGCATGTAAAAACCAAATATACATATCCATCCATCTTCAACTGCTTACTCCTTTTCAGGGTCACGGGGAACCTGGAGCCTATCCCAGGAGGCATCGTATCATCCTAAATAAATAAAGTGAGTGTGTGAGTGAGAGAGAGGGGGGGGGAGGGGCGCTTACTCTGTTTCATGCCGGAAAGCTTGCAGGACCACTTCCTTCAGCCTAAAGGATGAAATAAACTGTTAACCAAAAAAATGGTACATAATCATATAAAATGCCAAAATACATCTAAAGCGAAGCTTTGAAACCTCTCTCTGTGCTCGGGGATTATTTTCTTCCAGTGCTTTTTGACTCTCATTCGCAGCATCACCACAGCAGACTGCCGGATCTTAAAACACAATAATAATAATAATAATAATACTACTAATACTTCATTGATTTATTTTGAAAGAGAGGGAGGGAGGAAGTGATTAAAGATGGGATTGCATACATGGTGGATTTAGTGCTAGAGAAAGAAAAGACAGCTGGAGTACTTCCCACCTGTGGATCTGTGGATCCGGTCATAACCTTGCACAGTGCTGGGATTACATCCGGGTCTTTGAAAGCCTGCTTCAACTGAGCAGTAGCCTGAAATGAGATAAGAGTGTAAAGAAGTTTTAGCACGTAAATATTTTCAATGCAGATAACCTGTTTATAAAGATTAAACACAAGGTTAAACAGCACAATACCTTCTGAATCGCCTCGTTATCAGGGAGGGTCAGCTGAGACAACATGTGCTCAAGCTCCTCGGACATGTTAGCTGGATGGAGGAATGGAGGGAGGGATATATATATATATATATAAATAAATATAAATATATATAACTTTAATAACTACACGGCGGAAGAGGAAACCGTCAGCAGTACCGGTTACCACGCGAGCTGCCGGTCTGCCTGACAAGACGAACAGGAGCTAGAGGCGAGCTGTGAGAATTAGCGCTCAGAAATGGACTCAATGGACATTAGAATAAAATAGCTGTTGATATTTAAAAGGTTTAGCAAAGTTGGGTCCGAACTCAATCAGCACGCGGGCTGGAAGGGAAGAAGTCGCGAGACGCGTTGTTAAAGGGACAGCAGCTTCTTTTTCTTCTTCCTCTTCTTTTTTTTTACACACACAAAAAAATATCACCCGCTAGCGCCGCTTATAGACACGGAGGACTCCCTTCCTCACTAATAATACTGTTTCTTTCACAAATACTGTATATACAACAGTTATTACTTATACGTTTTAGCTTAACCAAAACAAAACAAGACAGAAATTAAAAACTCCACACAGTGATTAGCATTAAGCTCTGAGAAGAGAATGTTCGAGAATAACTTGCTTTGAAGTTAATGGGGTCGATGATGTGTAGACACACAGGGATAATGTGGTGATTAGGGGCTGTTTGTACGTGAATTTACCATCAGAATGACAGAGAATTCAACGACATTTGAGGAACACAATAGAGTCATTATGACCGAGAAGAAAACTACAGGAAAACTACAGTGGGGGAGGGGGGTATGTGCCACCTGTATGGGTGTGGGCTATGGGTAATGGGTATTCCTGTTATTGGGTATTGCATTTATATAAATATATATGGACTGGCATATATATATATATATATGGACTGGCACCCTGTCCAGGGTGTACCCCGCCTTGTGCCCGATGCCTCCTGGGATAGGCTCCAGGTTCCCCGTGACCCTGAAAAGGAGTAAGCGGATGTGTGTGTGTGTGTGTGTGTGCAAGGTACATGCAAGGAATCCTATATTTTCCCCATTTTTCTTCCCCTAACAGCTGCTTCTAACTCTGAAATGCTGATCATTTACAGGCTCACCATTAACACATACTAACACACACACACACACACACACACAAAGAGCACATTCACAACAAACATGCAGTTTCATGCTAATGCAAATGGTGCATTCCTCATTCATGCATTCTAATCAGTCATCAGTGTTGTCAGGCCTTCACAAAACACAAACAGACCCAATACAAGTACTTTTATAGTTAGTCAAAAAAGAAACTAATGCCATAAGGAGTTAATAAAACGAGAGAGAGAGAGAGAGAGACTACACTGAGGATAAAATTTTGAGTTATACGAGTTATACGAGGTAAGACTTCACTTCACTTCAGACACAAGTTTTTTTTTTTTTTCTTTTTACACAGTAAACAAAATATCATTTCAATGTCAGATTAAGAAAAGAATGAATCCGGGCCTGCTTTGTTTTGTTGACCTGTGCTCGGTTAAGTGATTTCACATTTTATTTCTTAAACTGACATTAAAATGGTGGCACTTTTGTTGTGTGCCAAATTCTGTTGAAGTCTATTAAGAATAGACTATTAAGAATTCTTCAATTAAGAATAGACTTCTACACTATAGCTACAGAAGGCAGGACTTTAATCTTACACACTGAAAAATAGTGGGGTGAAAATAACCCAAATAAATCAATATGGGTTACTTGAGTGATCATTCTTATTATTATTATTATTGCAACAACCCAGTGTGTAGGTAATGTGTTTCAAGCTGTGTATGAAAGGTTTGAAAAGACCGTATCAGTATTGTCAGGCGTATTTTGCATTTCTGCAGAGAGTATGCCACAGTTTCATATCTTACTACCATACTTCCTTTCTCATAACTGTATACAGACAAAAAAATTAGAAAGTGTATTTCAGAGTGAAAGCATATACATTTGTTTATTTATTATGTATGTATGTATGTATGTATGTATGTATCAGATTCCCCTCCAAGACACACTATGACCAGGTAAAACTAGTGGCAAAACTATTAAACTTATAATCCATGCTCCTTTTTTATCATGAAATATGTTGTCCTGCCTCATCACTTATAAAAACAAAAATACATTTATTACAGGTGTACTTAATATGTTGATTAAGACGTGTTCCATCAAAAACAATTGCTTTTTGATAACACAATCTACAAGCTGTTTGAGGCCTCCACCTGATTTTACGGGCGTGGTTGATACGTTTAGCTCCTCCCACCAGGTTTCTGATTGGTCAGAACGTTACTCTTCCGGCTCCACCTGAGCCCCCCACACCTGTCTTTATAAATCCCCATGAAGACGCTGGAAAACTCTCGTGTAGATGATGTGATGGATGAGGGGGTGAAGTTGTGAGGTTGGATTGAGGGGGGGGGTTCTTTCTGGATACTGTGTCGACATAGTTATAGCATTTAACTAGTTTTGGACCCTACAGAGATGGCGGATTGGAAGGTGCCAGTGAGCTACAACTACAGCCCGTCATACCATGCTTACGCATATGGGATAGTTTACCCGCAAACCCCTGAGCAGACCCACGCTAATATGGGTTGGGCAGAGGCTGCTTATGGCTCTTCTGTAGGGATGGCAGGGAGTTACTACACCTCACAGGCGCCGCCGTCTTCTCAAACTCCACCCGGGAGTCCGGAATACAACACCCAGGCGTCTGAAGGCCATTACCCGGGTGCAGTGGTGTACTACGCGGACGCGAAGGCGCACACACAGACCGGCCGTCTTTTCCTCGCGCACAACCGGGTCCAGTTTGACCAAAGGTGCACGGAGCAGGACCGAGCAGGGAGTGACACGCCGAGCGACTCCGAGTCCCACACACCAGGTTCCTAACGGTCCATAGAATTCCACAATGCATTGGTCATGCGCGCACTAATGATCCCAAGCATGCGCATGGACGAATACCTTTCTTCCTTTTGCTTTTGGTTTTATAATCGTTCTCTCGCTCTATAATTGTGTGCTTCACAGATTCTTGGAGCTCGGGGAGCAGTCGGGAAGGCAGCGCAGCTCCGGTGGATCTGGATCACCACGACTGGATTAAAAAAGAGCAGGCGCACGAGCCCGACAGCGGCAGCCTCGACGCAAACGAGGTCGTATCCAACTCTGTGTCCGCGGCCTCAGAGGGTCCGGACTGTATGAACGTGGAGAGAGACGAGGGATTGCCAGCTGCGGCGCAGGCGCAGACGCGCAAGGCGAAAGCGCGCACCGCGTTTTCCGAGGAGCAGATGAGCGCGTTAAACGACCGCTTCAACGTGCAGAGATACCTCACCCCTGCAGAGATGAAGACTCTAGCAGGACTCACCGGACTCACCTACAAACAGGTACACATTGCATAAGTCAGGGGTTCCCAAACTTTTCCAGCGCAAGGCCCCCCACATGGCATTAACATTTGACCGAGGCCCCCCTTTTGCAATCTTTAAAACACATTAAAATAGTCTTCTGAATATAATCCCCCCCCCCTGTTTTATTATTTACATCTTGCATATTTACATTACATTAGGAATTGATTGTGTGGTTGTCGAGAGTGAATTTATTTTTCACACCAAATTGTTGAGGCGCCCCCTGGTGGCCACCTAGGGGGCCGCACCCCCACTTTGAAAACCACTGGCATAATTTCTTTTAATTTAATCTCCTGATGAATGAATGCAACATTCAACTGTCTTCTCGTTTAAAGGTGAAAACCTGGTTTCAAAACCGCAGAATGAAACTCAAGAGGCACCAGAAAGATAGTAGTTGGGTCTCGGAGCGGTACATCACAGCTGGGATTCCACATGCACAGACGACTCCTCAGGTCTGCATTGATTTGATTTTTGAAATGGCTTGAATGGTATGAATTGATTCTTGTTTCATTGGAAGGCGTCCTGGTATGCTGATTTATTTATTTTTTTCTTCCCTTGTCCCTCTCAGTTCCAGGTAGATACACCAATAGGAACCCAAGACCTTTATAACAACCCACAGTTCAGAGATGCTGTATTCAAGAAGAGCCCTCCACAGACCTCCTTTTACCTCAACTACTCTCTGCCCCGGTCCCCTTCCCAGGTCTCAGCTGGTCGTCAGGGAAGTTGGCGTCTGCCCCCAGCTGTGCAGCACTATGAATTCCTCAATCCTTCCAGCTATGTGCCAGTTGGCGGGGATGCTGGTTCTGGTGATGTTGGCACTGTTGATCCAGGCAGCAGTCCTACGCAGATGGTCACAGCACACAACGCCACACAGTGGTCATCTTGAGCAACTGCACTTGGCTGTTGTGTGTAAATAGTTTTGAATCCAACTGCTTTTGATTATAGCTCAGGGTTTCCCTGTTGTACTCTGGAGGGGCTGGGGTCTGGCACAATTTGGTTATTTCTCTACTCTGTTTATAAGGTGTAAATGTGAAATGTGTCTGAGCGGCATAATTTGAACCATTCTAGACCCAGACTCCCCAAGAATGGAATTGGGAACCCTGTTGTAGAACCCTTGTATATTTTAAAATTTACTGGAAACGTCGATTGTGCAAAATTTGTCAATGCTTTTTGAGCATGGAAATGGTTTTTGTCTCTTTTTATACGGAAGATCTATTTTTATAACTTTGATGAACCTTCCAGAGTATTTAATGTCTTATCAGGTACCCTTGCTCTTCTTAATCTCTGCAATGTTCAAGGTGTTTTCTTCAGTGCCTGTCTTTCATACTGCCCTTGGAACAACTCTTGCTTGTACTACACTTGCATGTTGTCATGGGGTGATGAGGAATAAAGGTCCCCCCCCCCCATGGTTACATTTGTGCAGTAAGTTAAGATATCCAAAACCATTTGTGTTTGTCATAACTGTTCACTATGCCAACTTGTGCTTTGTCTGGTTGGCTACCTTGAAGACTTGCTAGACAACAATGACCAAAGGCATGTGCTCCCTGTACAATGTTTTCCTTTTTTTTCTTTTTCTCCATTGAATTGTGTAGCCTAAACCTGTACATGACTGCTGTTTAAACGCCATCTAGGATGGATACAGGTTTTGGACGTTGTCTTTTTATATTAAATGTATTCCTTGAAACCTTTTTTATACCGGAGGTAATTCATCCGTGTCATTACGTAGCAGGCCAGCTGTCTTCGTATAGGATATATATACACCCACTAGATCTGCTCCTTTCAGTAAGAATAAACTATTTACAAAAAGCTTGACTAAAATATGATTTCATCCTGGACTTAAACATTAAGACTGTCTGAGTCTAAAATAATTGGAAGGCTGTTCCATAACTGTGGGGCTTTGTAAGAGAAAGTTCTTCCCCTTGCTTTAGCAAACATATTTTAAATTTGGGGAGCTTCTGCTTGTCCCAAGTGTAGACTTTCTTTCTTTACATTTACATTTATTCATTTAGCAGACGCTTTTATCCAAAGCGACTTACAAGTGCACACTCACACACCAATGGTAGCAGAGCTTCCATGCAAGGTGCTAGCTTACCATTGGGGGCAACTTAGGGTTCAGTGTCTTGCCCAAGGACACTTCGGCATGGGATCACCCGGGCCGGGATTCGAACCGCCAACCCCATGATTCGTGGATTAGTGGACAACCCGCTCTACCGACTGAGCCACAGCCACCCTTTTACCTGTGCATGCTGATTTCCACAATCAGGGAAGAATTCCACAGCAAGAACATTATATTTACAGTCAAGCATGGTAGTGGAAGTGTAAAATAAAAACACCCAAAACTGTTTACCGTACCATAACAAAGACTAATTGTGTAAGTGATATTCTGAAGGGAACGTCGGACGGCATGGCGCGGTGACATAATGACGTGTGCCATTAATCGATCTGTTTTATAACATGTAAAATGGGAACATTGAAAGGAGTATTCTAAAAGCGACTCATATAAACACCTTAATCAGAATATAAATCTTATTCAAAATAAGGTCATTAATTAGATTACTGCTGTCCATGTCAACATACAGTGCGTTTACATGGACAACAATAATCCACTATTAACCAGATTAAGACAATACTCTGATTAAGAAACTACCAGACGTGTGGAGTACTCCTGTTTTAGTCGCAATATCGATATGCGTTATAGACATGTAAACATCTTAATCACATTTTTAACATCGTGTTAGTTTTCACTGCATTTTGCGACATGACACTTACACACGCGGCAGCGCTCAACTGTTTTACCATGAACAAGAGAGTTCGGCTACAATCAAGAAGGCATGTTTTTGGTCCGAGCAGGTACCTGCTGGAAAATCCTAAAAAGTAGCTACTATCAGGCGAAAAAACAACACTACCAGTGGTTCTAATCCTTCATCTTTCACATATTTTGAAAGTATGCATGACATTGACCTTTGTCCAACATATCCGAGAACGGCGTGGACATTGGGTTTGGCGGGGATGAGGATGCAGCGGAACACTTGAATGCGATGCACGGTAAGTATGATTGAGCAGGTTGTATTTGTATTTGTATTTTCTGCTATTAGCTAACCAGTAGGTTACAGTAAATACATTGTAGAGAGTATAGTTGGGGATGAAGTGAGTTCTCTAGCTCGCCAGGAGGAAATGAAGGAGGATGCAGATGAAGATAACGCATCATCAAGTGATACGTCTGGTACTCAAGAGCAACGCTTTTCAACAACAGCACCAGATCTCGACCTACCCAGGACACAAGGTGACTTGATTTTGATGTAAATGCGATTTCAGTTAAATTGGTGCTATGTGTGTAGGTATATGTATATATACTGTATATGTATAAGACAACTCCTTGTAGGCATGTATTGGTTTGACTCATCAGGTTCAGTAGTTGCTACATAGGCTAGCTACTCTATGCCGCACATATTTGTCCCAACATTTAAAATATGCATAATGTAGAAAATGGTGACACTTAAAAATATATATATTTTAATTTTTCAATACTTTTAGCTATGTTATTGGTATCGAAGCCTGTCACTTTAACTGATGTTTCTATTCTCTTTTTTTTTGTTGTTGGAAACATTGTGTAGGATACTCTCGAAGAAAGAAGACTGCGAGATGCACTGTGACCTCTCAGCATCAGTACATTTACATTTATTCATTTAGCAGACGCTTTTATCCAAAGCGACTTACAAATGAGACACACTCACACACCAATGGTAGCAGAGCTGCCATGCAAGGTGCTAGCTTGCCATCGGGGGCAACTTAGGGTTCAGTGTCTTGCCCAAGGACACAGTAGTTCATGTTACAGATGATGAGGCAACAAAATGAATGGGTTCAAGACCAAATCCCTTGAGATTCCGAAGCATCCAGCCACAGCCAATGTTTGCACCTCCTTCACTGCACCCCCTACACTTTCAGGGGTATCACACATGGCCGTCTAATTATCCCATGCATGGTTCTACTGTGTCAAACACATCCATTGCTGAACATGGGTCAGAAGAAGCAAAGAACTATGCTTGATCGTATACTAACCTGTGAGCAGCCTGCCATTAGGTTAGCAGAAAACCTGCTTATGTAAAAGAGTTTGTGAATGGCTTGAGTGTATTGGCTTGAGTTTAGATATGTATGCCTACCTCATATTTGCCTGTGTTACAAAATTTATTATATAAAATTGCTTAGTAAGTGAAACTTACACCCTGGACGAGGGTTGAAATTTTTATTTTAACCTCTATTTTTTTTTGTAAAGTAATATTTAACATAAGTGAGCAGAACTTGAAGAGGTCCATTTTTTATTGTCCTTTTTTGCACTTCAAACCTGTGTGCAGTGTTCCTGGAATTAAAGCATACAAAACCCAACAAAAATGGTGTTTCTTTCTGTGTTTAATGAGTGACAACAAAGTACTTTAAAAAAAAATTGCATAGTTCAGTGGTTTTAAAAGTGGGTGCCGCCAGGGGGCGCCAGGGGGGCCTCAACAATTTGGAGTGAAAATTAAATTCTCACTCTGACAACCACACACACACACACACACACACACACAATCAATTCCTAATGTAATGTAAAGATGTAAGATGTAATTATTAATAAAAAAGGGGGATATATTCAGAAGTCAGTATTTTTAATGTGTTTTTAAAACATCTTGCAAAAGGGGAGCCTCGGTCACATGTTAATGCCATTTGGGGGGCCTTACCCTGGAAAAGTTTGGGAACCACTGGCCTAGATCACATTAAAAGAAAAAGTGTAGCACTTCTTCATAAAATAATTTCTTGAATGCAGTTAACATCAGAGACTGGAGATAACGTTGAATAAATTCTAAGAAGCATGACTTTCCAAGCTCCTCAAAGCAGGCAGATATGCTGGAAGTTAACCACTTGTGCTTAATGTATAATCCTCCGAAGGGGAAAGTTTGCTACCATGTATGCTGATAATGCATCTCTCATGACATAAGCATCTGTGCTGGGAGTGTGGTTCTGTGGTGCACTGTGGGGCTGGGCTAAGGCTCTCTCCAGAACTGTTGCCTTCTCCAACCAGCATTGGGAGACCTGCATCTTTTCTCCATTTCAGGAGCAACCTCCACCTAGACTTCAGTCTCCAAAAAGCAATCTCCACTGTTGTTCTTGCTGAGCTGAGGTGAAAATTGAACGACTCTTGTTCAGGTGTTAGGCCTGGAGACTGGCGGTAACACTTCATCAGCCAGTCCATGAGTAGGGAGTGAGGGTGATTCAGGGGAAACCTGTGCGTTTCTTTCTCCTCTGAGATCCAACTTATCCAAAGGTCAAACAACAACACAGTTATTGATGTCACTGTGATCATTTATAGGTTGCGAAGACCATGGCAAAATATTTTTGACCCTGGAGAGTAGATGGGCCTTTTTGCATAGCTATGATTGCCGCAGTACATTGGCATCACACATCACACTCCACAAGCTGGATAAAAAAGAAAAAACTAACGTCAGCATTACAGCTGAGTATAGCTGAGTTTGTTGGTCATATTAGCAGATAAACAGTGTACACTACAACTTCAGCGCTAGTGTCTTACATACGATATATAGGTTTGAGAGAAAGGTAGAAAGTGAAAAAAAGCAGTTATATTTTAAAATAAATAAAAAATGGGTATTGTGCTTGTTACAGACAAGTTATAAAACACTTCACAGGGCAGATAAAGACTTAAAACGGAACCTATGATTGGACAGATACCAGTAAAAACATTTGATCAAACAACAAATACATAATACACAGTCATGTGAGCTAATACAGGTAAATTAACGTATTCTTGGCTACTTACCAATATTGGTCATCCACGACTGCCTGAAGCATGAGGGCCATCCTTTACAATGAAGAAAGTCCCTTTATCCATTTTTGGTGGAAGAATGGGAATGTGTGTCCCGTCAACACATCCGATTATCTGTGGTATGTGATGTTCCATTTCGAATCGGTGAGCAATTGCATTTGCGTCCTCCAGACTAGGAACCTGGATTACATTTCTGGCATAGGATAAGATTCCTTTGCAAAACATGTACACAAACTTCTTGACCATTGATTAGCTATAACTCTGTATTCCCGGCAGCTACCGAGTCGGTACAGGACCATTGCCACCCGCATCTCAGAGGGCACAGGTGCACGTACAGTGACTTCCTGGGGACTCATCACATCCTCCATCATGGAACATCATTTTACAAATGATCTCCGGGACATGCGAAAATTTTCTTTCCATTTGGCGTCATAAAAATTTCATTAAAACAACTCTCTCTCACACGAGTCCTTACTTCATACTCTCATCCAGTACCTCCAAGTTTGTCGCGGTGGCATGAATGTAATATTGTCAAATGAAAGTACAGAGGCGGCCTGTTGCTGAAGAATTTGTATCCCCCGTCGTCTATTTGCACGTAAAGCATGACAAATGATTAACTGGACTTGAAGCATCCGTAAAATTAAAAATTAAACACCCAAAACTGTAAACACCATGCTGGTCAGTTGGTATGAGGTGTTTGTGGCGATATGCTGGGTTTGGTTTTTTGCCAAACATCTCCAACTTGGTCTCATCAAGATCCGAAGATGTTGTTCAAGAACGTATGTCGTTTATTCAGATGGAATTTTGCAAACCTAAGTTTAGCTGCCATGTTCTTTTTGGAGAGAAGGGACCACGCTTTTTAGAAAGCGTATTTTGTTTTTATTTTGTTTTATTTTGTTTTTCTGATTGCACGGTGATGAACATAAAAATCGATTGTACTTACAGAGGCCTGTAGGTCACATGATGTATGTAGAGCTTGGGTTTTTCTTCTCATCTCTGAGCATTAAACAAGCTGACCTTGGAACAAATTTGCTGGTTTTAATCCAGAGTTTGGGAAATTGTCTTGACCATAAAACATGCCAGTGCGTGGAGTACCAATGTGATTAACCAAGTGAAACTGCAACAAGATTTGAATTAATGTATGAGTAGGTGTGCATGCTGCCTAGATATGGACTTGAGTAATATAATATATATTTAAAAAAAACCAAACAAATTAGTATAAATAATTCACGAAAAATAAATTTTATATTATATATATATA
>JAFFST010002820.1:63764-71264 GCA_022414735.1 Noturus placidus | reverse complement strand
CAGTGGCACTGGACTCTTCACTGGAGCGAATATCATGCAAGAAAAATTGGATTAAGTCAAAGGTCAGAATTGTGCATAGTTCAGCTTTGTTTTAGGCAAACTCTAAAAAGTCTTAATTCTGGGGTTGTGTCTGATGTCTGAATACTTATGTGAGCAACTTCAACATTAAGACCTAAGAATCTCTAGTGGGGCCTGTCTGTAACACAAAGCAGACGCCACACAGATCTTCTAGGCCATCTGTTGAGAATAAACCGCCACCCAAATCATATCTGCTCTGTGGTGCGCCCGTGTTGGTCTACTTCCATTTATGGACAGGATAGCGAGGTGCCAATGAACAGTGCTGTGCAACAGCCGTAAGAACACACTTTTATTTGACTTGAACAACTTTCATCAAGTCGAGCCTCCTAGTGCCAAGTGTCTTTGGCACAGTAGGAGTGGAGCCACATACACACACACTCCCTAGTGATGCTTCATGTGGCAGTTAGACAGCTGTCATGACTTTACTTGCTACAATTTTCAGGACCCCCCGCTGTACCTTCTCCCTCAACCTCGCTACTGATCAGCAAACACATCTTGCCACAATTCCCGTCCCGCACCGCTGTGATGTGAGCCGTGGATGTGCGCTTTATGTTCGCCATCTGAGTTCATCAGCATGCTCCCTGCCACCATGTTGCTGCCACGCTGTTGCTGTCTTCAAGCTCACTACACACTCGTGCACATCATCTAATCGATAATGTGTGTCTGAGTAGCACTACAAACCCACACACTATCCATGAAGCGTGCTTAACATGGTGCTTTATTGGAGATTTCATTTCAAAAGGCTGTCTTTCTTACTGTATATCGGACGATTGTCTTGTGAGCTGAAATGGCATGATTCCTGCTGTGCTGAAGTGATCAAGCATGCATGGCTGGTGCCTCGTGGCACTCTTCAACACATTTTCCTCAATCTGCAGAGTAAAATGTCAATAACCATATCTGAAAGAAAGTATACGAGAGTGATGAAAAAAAAGAGTTCATGGGATGAAGTTAATGCCGAAAAGAAATCTAACCCCTGGGGTTAGACTCATGTTTCGCTGGAATTTTGTCGGCATCGATCGGCACTGAGGGTCTCCCCGGTTTAAGGCGGCGAAGCGGAACAAATAGGCTCTTGGTCACTAAGGAAATCGTGGCGCTGATGGCTTAGAGATGACCAGTGATAGACTGCAGCCCTCAAGGGCTAAAACAGACTGGTTTGATAGATCAGTACACAAAGGAAGAGCCGTCCATCGATTCCTGAACCTGCCAACCCTGAAGTGAAGTAATGCGTAGTCCTTCTGGAGGTGGTGGGGTGGTAAAAAATGCATTAAACAGTAGAAACACAGTAGGAACCGTTTCAATATAATTTCAATGTAGACCTTTTTTATATTGTCTCTCATGGAATCTTATGAAATGTTGTGAAATGGCTGACATTTTCATTGATTGTCAGCTTGTCATGTAATAGAGGGGATGACGGATGCAACTGCATCAAAAACCGGCACAGGGTCAAGCCATGAACAAACAGGTTAAATTAGGCTAGGATTTACATGGTAAACAATAGGCAATAACAAGGTCAAAACCGTGGTAAACAAAACATGAGAATAAACAAGGCTTGGCAACGACAGATCGCAAGGAAACGGAACGTATACTTTACCTCTGAACAAAGACGCACGGGGTGTAAATATACAAATTAAAGGGTAACACAGAATAGCTGAGACTATGATGAAACATAAGGGCGGCTGTGGCTCAGTCGGTAGAGCGGGTTGTCCACTAATCCACTAATCGTGGGGTTGGTGGTTCGAATCCCGGCCCGGGTGATCCCATGCCGAAGTGACCTTGGGCAAGACACTGAACCCTAAGTTGCCCCCGATGGCAAGCTAGCACCTTGCATGGCAGCTCTGCTACCATTGGTGTGTGAGTGTGCTCTCATTGAAAGTCATTTTGGATAAAAGCATAATTTTTTTAAATGAATAAATGTAATGTAAATGTAAAATGTCGCGCTTCGAGCAGTTCACACGTTCCGTACAAGGGGAAATCCGTCACACTGCTGCTCTAACTGTTTGTACTTTTGACACTTTATTGTAGACTTAGTGAATCTTTCTTAAAATATCCATATTGACCATTCTGCCCAAAAATGTTCTATGGCTGAAATGTCTGTGCATTCTACAGTATAGTATGCTCTGATTGGTCAGAAAGTGTTGATTCATTTTCATCTGATAATAGTGAAGCTGGAAAACTAACCACATATAAACCTTCTTGTATATTGACACACTCATTCCAATATGTTATTGCTTCTACAGGAAAAACTCATTTACAGGGACTTGCATGACGGATGCTTTATATAAACAGAGTAAAAAATGTGTTATTGTTGAAATGGCGATGTTTACAGGAAGGACATGCTTATTTAGCATTTATTCATTTAGCAGACGCTTTTATCCAAAGCGACTTACAAGTGCACACTAATACGAACCGCCAACCCCACGATTAGTGGACAACCCGCTCTACCGACTGAGCCACAGCCGCCCATTTATATAAGGAGTCTCCAATGTCAGCACAGTCAAAGGTAAAGCAGTAACATAGGATATAGGAAAGTCTTCTAGATGGAAGATTTTACATTTTGCAGTTGACAAGATGCATGTTTTTTGTTTTGTATTGTTTTTTTTTGTTTGTTTTTACTTCATAGGAGAGAAAAAATTAGAAGCTGGTGAGGGAACAACTGTTTATAGCTGTTATAACATTAACTAATTACAGGAACTAACTGTTTTTTGTTTGTTTGTTTGTGTGTTTGTTTGTTTGTTTTTACAGATGTTCCACAATATTAAATGTAACTAGTTGAAACGTCTGACATGTCATAGATTAATAAATGACAAATTGTTATTGTTGACATGTCGTATAAAAGGAATAAAACACTTGGGGTGGTACCAGTAATGCTACATGACTACATATCAGCACATCTTTCAAGTAATAAAATCAGTTTAAGAAAAGAGGACCAGGCAAAAGATTACAAGGGGACAGGGCTACTGTGGGAGTTAACATCAGAGAGTTCAATAGCACCGGTGTACATGTCAATCATTCCAGATTCAAATGTCGACTGGCTCATCAGTTGTTTTTATTGGGGAAAGAAGTCCCTTTTTAGCATATTTTAAGGGATAACCTGTACCAGTGTACTGGATATTACAGCGATATTAAAACGTCAACCTCCTATGCAAAATGCCTAGCACTCAGTCCTCAGCATCATTACTGACGAGAAGCTAAAGATCCGCGGAATCATATTTCTTTGGTTGAGGAAACAGCCATAATAGGACTATCAGTGAACGGATGTGTCTTAGAGACGGGCGATAAATCACCAGCTCCTTTTAACGGATAATAGCCTGCAGACAGAATGGAGGATGAACGAATGTCCCTGGGTTTTCCCTCAGTGAATGGCGTCATAACCATATCGTTTAAATACCTCAATAAATGCATCAATAACTTTTCAGTAACTGGAGAAATCAGATGTAATTTATGGTGTAATCTAACTTGAGTGATAAATTGGCTGGCACGATGTTGTTACCGCCGTTTCCCGTTGACAAAGAACCGAATTCTTCACGAGTGCTTGTGTCAACATGGCGAATACCATCGTCTTCGCAGCACCACCCCTGCAGGCTTCCCACCATCACAAACATCCTCAAGCAGCACCAGATCCCATTTAATGTGACAGCTCTTTAATACGGCGCTTGATCTGCACAGTCACATCATCACTTCTCCCTCCTGAACGCTCCCGAGAGCACACTCGTGCAGGGAGAAGAATGCCTCTCATCCACACTCTTCAATTAAAAGTGTAAAAGCGAAGTAGTCTTTAGTCCGATTATGGCAGATTTGCTGGAGGAGGATAAATGTCACAAGGTTTCTGAAAGGACAAAAGTTTTCAACAGAGGATTTGTACATACTTATGTGCTAAAGTCTTGCTTTCTCTCATTTATTTTTCTTTCTTCCATTTCTTACTCCTTTTCAATCTTTTCACATATTTATTCACCAGAATGGCTGCTTCCTTCATTTATTCAAGTCTCTTTTTCCTCAGCTTTTTCCTTTCTTCTTTCCTTTCTTCACACTCATTCTCTTGGATTCTCACTTTTCTTTCTTTCTTTTTTTTGTTGATCAAATTGTTTCTTACTTCCTTCAAAATAGCTCACCTTTAGTTCTTCCTTCCTTTCTTCATTTATTTCTTTCTTACCAGATTGCGCCTTCCTTCTTTCCATTAGCTACTTTTTCCTTCCTTCCTTCCTTCCTTCCTTCCTTCCTTCCTTCCTTCCTTCCTTCCTTCCTTCCTTCATACCCTATCCAATTAGTATCTCTATGGAAATATAATAGTGCCAAAAGTCCTTGAAACTTGAATTACATAACCTGAAAAAAACTTGTCACAATAACAATACTTGAACAACTCGGAAAAAAAAAACCCCACCGCAATATCAGCGCTTGAATTACTTTCCTCAAAAATTCAGGTCTTAAAATTCAGGTCTAAAAATTCAGGTCTTCACATCCGGGTCTCACAGGAAGAGCAGTGGACTGCTGATAATATTATTACACGCTGATCAGAACCGACTCAACGCGTTGGTCGTTGTGGTGTGAATTGTACTTCCATATCTACACTGAATCAGAAGATGAGCTATTCTTTATTTATCAACAGCACAGTGGGATATTTTACTACATTGTTGAATTACTTTTCATTTATCCTTTCAGGGATATGGTAGTCCTTCATTGTAGTGAAGTTATGTTAGCTTTTTCTGAGCTAGCTAGCTAATGTTAGCTAACGATGTTATATGTTGAACACCTGCACGAAGTCATGGCTTGGCTAGCTAAATGCTTACTAGCTAGCTTTACTGATATTCATCAGGGACATGCTGAGTCTGTAGGTTCCATGTGTGGAAATGTCAAGGTAGCACAAGGTACCTTAAAAGTACATTGAAGCCCCGGTTCCCAGGCTGTTTATGGAGTTCAATAGCCCAAATTCATTAAGGTGGGCTACTAACTAATGCAGTGATACTAACTCATTCTCTTCAACAATAGTTATTTTCAGAGGTTATTCTTTTGAAATCATATATGAAGATCTGCCAGAACATGTATATTCCCCTTTAACTTATCTTTTTTTTTGAAGTTCTGGCATTCCTTGATGGGCTTTTGTGAACACTTGCTCAAGCCACATTTTAAGGCCTTTAAGCACATGTGTAAAAGGGTTTTATGTATTCTTTAACTTGCCTGTAGCCACCTAGGTCAGAGATGGAAAAGACAATTTACAGTCAATTTAGTAAGGAATTTTAAAAAGCTTTTTAGCAGCCATCACACCACCCATTGTCCAATCTCCATAAAAGTTTGCATGCATCTTTCATATTATATGTTGCACATCCTAACAGACTTTTGTGAAGTTTTGACTTTACGTACTTTGGTACTACCCTCAAAGTTTCAGCTCTCTAGTACTTACGGTTTGGTCTGCACAGTAAATTTTAGGTCAGAATTATAATAAAATAAAAAAAGAATAATAAAAATCCTAACAATTACAATTAATTGTAATTAAGCAGTAGCTCATAGCAGTTAAACCAGAGAGTTCAACTGATGTTTGAAACCTTTAAGGTGCACCATGCGCTACTATACTGGGCAAAAGCTTGTTCCATTGAAGTCAAGGCGGGTGTCACTGTTCTGTTTCTACAGTATATAGAATACATTGCATTCATGACTGTTTTACTAGGCAGGCAACGAGGAAGTGCTGAGGTCAGCCAGGCATCTTGTGTCCTTGTTGAGCAATTTTCAAGGAGGTTCAGCTGGTCGTAGCCAGGACAGCAACAGGTAGTGTTTTGCATGTATTTTGTATGTTCTACATTTGTACACAAACATTTACAGAATTTTTTGCAAATACTTTTGTGGTTAGTTTCTATCTTCATAATTAATTTACAGACAACACAGTCAAGGAGGACACACAGCAGGGACATCTGTTCAGGCAGAAATGACCAGGTTTTTCACATTGTATTCTATTATGACATAACAGTTTACCGGTATGTAGGTAAGCAATGTCTTTTTGATAATTAGAAGAAATTCTTTTCTTCTAGATCCTTCCCTGGATTGTTTGTAAATCGCAAAGGAAAACGCCGTTTTTCTGGTGCATATCCTGTACCCAGCAAACCAAAGCCTTTTCAGGTGGTGTTCCACCTTCTCCCAACCCAGAGTGAGAGGTCTCCAAATGACCTGGAGCAGCTGCTTCACGCTCAAGCAGGATTGCGACGCCGAACAGGACAACTCAGACGAGGACTTAAAGGTACAATGGTTCGGTCGCTTCTGACTGAGAGGAAGGATGTGGCGTTTTTTCCAATGGAATCTGAAGACTCTTGCTCCTCTGAGGTAATGAGTACTTTTATACATTTGGTTAAACACTGACATTGAATATGTTTGGAGAAATACTAACATCTAGTCTACTGGTCATGATGTAGATGCTGCTTTCTCGAATATTTTGGCCTCCTGCTGATGATGATGATGAATACCCAGCTGAAACAAACCAACGTATCACTGGGTACTTCAGGCAGTTCATTGAGATGGGTATGGTATCAGCAATCTACCTCAAGTTCTATATTGGCTACTTTATTTACATTAAATCTAAATAAGATTTTAAACATGTTTGTCATAATCTGACATTTGTGTGTCTTCATGTCTATGTAAATGTTTTGTTGTTCTAAATGGCAACTGGCACACTTATATAGCGCTTTTATCCAAAGTGCTTTACACTGTCTCATTCACCCATTCACACACACACACACACACACCAATGGTAGCAGAGCTGCCATACAAGGTGCTAACTTGCCATCAGGAGCAACTTGGTGTTCAGAGTCACATGGGCCGGGAATTGAACCGCCAACCCTACAATTAGTGGGCAACCCGCTCTACCACCTGCACCACAACCGCCCACGGTTCTATTTTGCATTTTAAAATAAAATGAATAATGTGCCTTGCCCAAGACTACAAATTGTTGTGGTCATAAATGACAAAATAACTTTAAAAAACTTGTTGAATAAGATTTTGTTTATTCGATTTCAGCATCTAGCAAGGACCTGCTCAAGTTTTGGGTTGGATGGGAAGTTGCTAAAGAAAGTCTGGCTGTGGACGTTGTTCGTGGTGACCTCCCAAGAGCCTCTACCTGCTTCTGTATCCTCAGATTACCAGGGCACTACAAAGATTACCAGTCCTTCAGGATGGACTTGATTATGTGCATTGGGTCATGCGAGTATGGTTTTGGGCATGTGTAACTTTAACTTTGATTATCCAGCAGCTGTAACTGCATATTTCTTCAACAACGTTCACCATTTCATCGTTGCCTTTTTTCTACTTTAGCATATGCATGAAAGTGCTGTTACTGTTTGTAATGTTTAATAATAATAATAATTTATATAGCGCTTTTTACAATGGTACATTGTCTCAAAGCAGCTTTACAGAATTTTTACATTTTTTACATTTACAAGCGAC
>JAFFST010002820.1:25268-35268 GCA_022414735.1 Noturus placidus | reverse complement strand
TGAGAGAAAAGGAGTCCACCCATCCATTTCCTGTACCACATATCCTACACAGGGTCACTGGGGAGCCTGGAGTCTATCCCTGGGAACTCGGGCCATGAGGCATGGGACATCCTAGATGGGATGCAAAACCAATGCAGGACACAATTTCACACACTTACACACTATAGACAATTTACAAATGCCAATCAGCCTACAATGTATGTCTTTGGACTCAGGGAGGAATCCAGAGTATCTGGAGGAAACGTCTGAAGAATGAGAGAACATGCTAAATTTTCCTAGGGTATTAGAGGAATAAAACACTTGGGGATGCGTAGCTATAGGTAAATAACTGTGGTGTGGTAACAGTAACTCTGTCATGTTTTATTTCTCTGTCTTTGTCCACAGCTATGATGTTCATATCAACCTACATAAAGACATTTTGCTTTATGATGAATGAGAACAAGATTATACAGTACATTACTAATAGGATGGATTAGCATGTTTTTCAAGATATTTCCTCAAGTGATAACAGACCGACGAGACTGTATTATGAATATATAATGCTAATTAATGTTATTTATGACACATAACAAAAAAGCTTGCTTGATATAGTTATATAGAACTTGTTTACCACCATCATATAGTCTTCATGCAAAACTCACACTCTGTGCTGTCATGGAGAAAACCGGTTTCCCCAACATCTGGTCCAATAACATGCATTATCAAGCTTCATCAAACAGAAACGTGGAGCATTTTTCTTTCATTATTATTATTTTACCAGTCTATTACTCAGTTTACTTGACTAGAGAAGAACACTCTTATGGCAGCAGTGTTCTTAAGCTCAAGCAGAGATCTCATTCTGTGGCGGCTGTGGCGCAGGTGGTCGAGCGGATTGTCCACCAATAGTATGGTTGGTGGTTCGATTCCCGGCCCGGATGACCCCACATTCCGAAGTGTCCTTGGGCAAGACACTGAACCCCAAGTTGCTCCCGATGGCAAGCTAGCGCTTTGCATGGCAGCTCTGCTACCATTGGTGTGTGTGTGTGTGTGTGTGTGTGTGAATGAATGGGTGAATGAGATACAGTGTAAAGTACTTTAGATAAAAGCGCTATATAAGTGCGCCATTTACCATTCTACAGGTTCGATAAAACTGCAAATTCGAGTCCTTTATGAAGCCTACAGAGTCACTAGTAGAATTAGTCATCATTACGTAAAATCAGACTGTTTTCACTGCTGAAATGAAGTGCCAGCTCTATTCTCCTGGCAGATTCTCTTACAAATCTTTAACAAGCTCATGTGGACATGTTAGCATAGAGCACATAGAGAAAAACATTCTAAGTCCGGATGATGAAAAAAACATTTTTAATAATGAACTGGCAATTTCACTACCAGTGGAATTTAATTGCATTAGCTATCTAAAACTGAGTTTGTTTAATTTCCTGAATGATTCATTTTCATCTTTCATGCCAATTAGTGCACAAACTAATTGACTCTGAGACGGCGAATTTTAGTGAACATGGGGATCTTCTGAAGAGTCAAGAGCAATGGACCCTGTGATGCTTTTACTGATCAGTATTCAGTATTCATGGTTGTGTAATGCTGTTAATGGCAGACTGTAATCAAGAGTCCAAATAATCTAGTAAATCTTATAAACAACTGAGTTTATGGCATGATGACCATATTGAGCATAACAAATTAGAGCCGGTTTAAGTCAGTCATCCTTGGTTTAGAGTGATTTGGATTTATTTATTAATATTCAGTACACAATGTGAAACATTTGTTTAGGATAGGTTTCTTCCTTCTCGCTACAAGCTGGTGTTTGGGTCATTTTAAAATTACATTTATTAGACACTTTTTTTCCAAAGCAACTTACAAATGAGAGCACACTCACACACCAATGGTAGCAGAGCTGCATGCAAGGTGCTAGCTTGCCATCGGGGGCAACTTAGGGTTCAGTGTCTTGCCCAAGGACACTTCGGCATGGGATCACCCGGGCCGGGATTTGAACCACCAACCCTACGATTAGTGTATTGGTGGACAACCCGCTCTACCGACTGAGCCACAGCCGCCCAGTTCACTCACAGCTTTCTCATATTAGTTTCTTCCCTTTTTTCTTCCGTAGACTTCAGGTTCATGTACAGGTGCAATCAAGATTATTTAACCCCCATTTAAATAAATCAGGTTTATCGTCAAATTTACAGACTTTCTGCTGTTTGCGATGAACAAATCAAACAAAAGCAATTGAAATAGTTCAACACAATGAATGCTTCAAGTGGTTTCTCCACTCAAAGTCTCAAAGTTATTCAACCCCCTTAATAGAATCCCTCACAACAGCACAAATATGAAAAACTGGTGTTGTCTTAGGCACACCTGATGCAAGTAATCAAGGGCTTCATTTGTCGCACCAGGTGTACGTGAGCTGGAATAGATGAAATACCTGAACTGGCTAGAGGCAGGAAGTGTATGAAATACCTGGACGGGGCAGAAAAAGGAAGCTAGCAACAGCTGCAAGCAGATTTCTGAGAAGGCAGGTTGTGGAAAAACTCTCGAGTGACTGCAAAAGACCTGCAGCAAGACTTGGTGGCAACAAACCTCTTGTTGGGCGGGCTTAAAGTGATTTCTATGAGACTTCATTGGCTAGTGCAAGGGATGCTTGGTATGCTTGAGATCATTGTGCTATTTGAAGGGCCGATGATGCCCAAGTTTCAGCTTCCTCACAGACAGCATGATGTTTTCTCCTAGGATTTCCTGATACTTCAATGAATCCATCTTGCCTTTCACATGCAGGTTTGCAGTGTCAGAGGATGCAAAGTAGCCCCAGAACATCACCGAGCCACCACCATGCTTCACTGTAGACAGAGTGTTCTTCATTCATTCTTCTTCCTTCAGGCATACCGCTTATCCATCGTGCATAAAAGTTCCAGTTTTGTTTTAATGCTCCACAGAACAGAATCCCAAAACTTCTGTGACTTATTTATATGATTTTGAGCAACTTTTCTTGTGCTTGTGGGTCAGTAGTGGTGAATGTCTTGGAGTTCTGGCATGGAAAACTTCTGAGTTTAGAATGCGCCTTACTGTTCTCACTGAAACAGTGAATTCTTACCATTCCCTTGTCTTGCTGTCAGACGATTTCTTTAATTTTTTTTGCCCTGTGTTTATTATTAAGTGTGTAATTGCCTCTGCGTATCTTCCGGCCTGCAGAGAGAGGATCGCTGCCTGCAGTTGATGTGTGTGATGTTTTAGACATACAGTTTACATGTTGCTAAATTGGAGGTCTTTCTTCCATTACTTGTTAGCTCCATTAGTCTTGTAGCTCCAGTGCAAAACCGAAGAAGCAAACTTTACAATGAGATCTACAAATCTATAGAGGTTTGTGCCAGTATGGCGAACATAAACTTGTGGAGTGTAAACAAACAAAAATTGCCACTGAGTTCACAGTTTTCATTTTCAATGTGTTTTTGTTTTCCCATTGTTGTTCATTTCTTGAAAAATTAAGTCCAATACTTTTGCCACAAATTTAATTGCATATTCTGGAACCTAGGTTGTGGAATGAACTTCCCCTAGATATCCAAATAGCTGGCAATCTTCAAACAATGTCTCTTGCGGAAGTACTTAAATTAGCCCCTTAAAAAAAAAAAAAAAAGTATAGAGTACTATATCACCGCCCCAACAGAGTTTTCAGACTGATGACATTCTTAGTCAGTGACCTAGTGAACCAGTATCAGAATGCATTTATCTAAAGAGACTTCAAAGCACTTCTGTAAGTCATTCTGGGTAAGGGTTTATGCCAAATGCCATAAATGTAAATGTAAATATAGTGTGACTAACCATAAAACTAGTGGGGCAAAAAAGGAATAGTATTAAATCAGCCCAGAGAAAAGTGAAGTCTTGCCTTTTTGCAGTGATGGTGCTCTTCCTTTGACAGGTCACAAACACAATGTGGGTCTTGTCTGGTTTTCCAGGATCCAAGGTAATGTCCCATAGCTGAGTATCACTGGGTCTCGCGGTACTGAAAGACAAACCTCTATGTACGGTGGCTCTGTAACACACACACACACACACACACACACACACACACACACACACACACACACACACACACACAATCATGACTTTTCAACAGTAATGTTACAGGTCTCAAAAAGTGACCTGCATATGCAGTATGCTCCAGTGGTAAAAACATTTTTAAAAAAATGTCAAAATAAAGGAATCATGCAAACAAAATAATGTGAAAATAAAATAAATCATTTAAAATCACATATGAAAATAAATGATTCGTGTAAATAAACCACCTGAAAATGAATCATATAAATAAATAACGTGTGAAAATGACTGGTGTGAAAAAAACTTAGGGTTCAGTGTCTTGCCCAAGGACACTTCGGTATGTGGTGTCATCAGGGCCGGGATTTGAACCACCAACCCTACGATTAGTGGACAACCTGCCACAGACGCCCACAAATGTCCAGCCGCCCACCTTTAACTTATCTTCAAATATTTAAAGTTTAAAAGTGGGACACCAGTTAGAGAAACATCCTGAATCAAAACGGCTGGACGTCTGCGTGCTGGTGTCTTGTTGCAGCACAACAACGCTCCGAGTGATTTCCTTGTTTTTGGACTACTAAAGGAGATATTAGGCAGAAAGACCTTCTGCTCAGATAAAGAAGTGCAACAGATGGTACACGCAAACAAAAACCATTTTTTCTAGAAGAGTCCAGACACTTAAGTTCTGGAGCACTTGCATTGAGCAAAATGGAGATTATGTAGAAAACTCGTACTGTTTTTTTTTTTTTAAGTCTTATGTGTCCTATTCTTTTATTGGAAATGTTCTTATAGATATTTATTTCATGAGTTTTTCGTCACTGATTCAGTACAAAAACACGTCATATTTCTGACCAATACAACAAAAATGAAGTGGTACAGAAAAATGCTTGTATATCAGTAAAGAAAGCAACATGAAAAAAAGGAAGCAAGTGGAAAATCAATGTCTCCAGAAGAACTGAGATACAATCTCCAAGATTCTCATCTGACCACCAGAGGACATCTGGGTGAAAGTGTTGTGGTCAGATGAGACCAAAATGGAGCTCTTTGGCATCAACTCAACTCACCGTGTTTGGAGGAGGAGGAATGCTGCCTATGACCCCAAGAACACCATCCCCACGTCAAACATGGAGGAGGAAACATAATGCTTTGGTGGTGTTTTTCTGCTAAGGGGACAGGACAACTTCACCGCATCAAAGGGACGATGGACGAGGCCATGTACCGTCAAATCTTTGGTGAGAACCTCCTTCCCTCAGCCAGGGCATTGAAAATGAAAAGTCATTACCAAGTACTATGTCATGTTTTGCAGAGGGGTCAAATACTTATTTCCCTCATTAAAATGCAAATCAATTTATAACATTTTAACATGCGTTTTTCTGGATGTTTTTGTTGTTATTCTGTCTCTCACTGTTCCAATAAAACTACCATTAAAATTATAGACTGATCATTTCTTTGTTAGTGGGCAAATGTACAAAATCAACAGGGGATCAAATACTTTTTCCCCTCACTGTATTTATTTCATGAGTTTTTCATCACTGATTCAATACAAAAAAAAACAACTTTATATTTCCAACCAATACAACAAAAATGAAGTGGTACAGAAAAATGCTTGGATATCAGTAAAGAAAACAACATGAAAAAAAAGGAAGCAAGTGGAAAATCAATGTCTCCGGAAGAACTGAGATACAATCGCCAAGATGCTCAGTAAACCTGGGGCGGCTGTGGCTCAGTCGGTAGAGCGGGTTGTCCACTAATCCACTAATCGTAGGGTTGGTGGTTCGAATCCCGGCCCGGGTGATCCCATGCCGAAGTGTCCTTGGGCAAGACACTGAACCCTAATATTAAACCCTATGCCCCCGATGGCAAGCTAGCACCTTGCATGGCAGCTCTGCAACCACTGGTGTATGAGTGTGCACTTGTAAGTCGCTTTGGATAAAAGCGTCTGCTAAATGAATAAATGTAAATGTAAACCTAGCTGAGATTGAGAACCTGAGATTGTAACAAATACAGATTTTCTCAAAACAGATTTGTAGATCTCATTGTAAAGTTTGCTTCTTCGGTTTTGCACTGGAGCTACAAGACTAATGGAGCTAACAAGTAATGGAAGAAAGACCTCCAATTTAGCAACATGTAAACTGCATGTCTAAAACATCACACACATCAACTGCAGGCAGCGATCCTCTCTCTGAAGGCCGGAAGATACGCAGCGGCAATTACACACTTAATAATAAACACAGGGCAAAAAAAATTAAAGAAATCGTCTGACAGCAAGACAAGGGAATGGTAAGAATTCACCAGATGAGACTGACAGTATGGTATATGAACTAGTAGCCACAAAAAGCAGGTGTTGGGTAATTAGAAGGCTGACGATGGTGAAATCTGATTGGGTGCGTTAGTGTTTTGAGACAACAGCTTGATTAGATGGGGATTTGGGACTCTTATTTGCATATCATCATAATGGCTGAGGCCGGAAAGAATTAGAGTTACTCTGTGAGAATATTGGTTTATGCTAAACGTGTTACTCTAAATTAAATGCAAAAAAATTTCAAGAGGGGTTTATGAGTAAGGATACACTGATGCTGATAATTGTCTCGGGATCGGGATTGGTCCGATACCTTGCTCATGTAATCGTGTTCATTAAATAATAATGTGAAAGCATGAAATTGCATGTGATATACAGTGTGTCAATGAACAAACCGCACGAAATGACCACGATGTGCATGTATTACATGTTTAATTATGGCAATCAAAGCAAAGCAGAATGCAAATGCAAACTGTGCTCTGAGAAAATACCAAGTGGAGGAACTCCAGAATCTTCCTACAATACAAGTAACATTCCGAGTTAGCGCTTCAGTTCTGCAAGCTCTGAGACATGCTTCCTGCACTTTCCCCTCGCTTTCCTGGCACCTAGCATTCATTTTTAATGTCCACACTTGCTGATACTGCTCTGCGCATATCAGGTCACCTGTCCTAGCAGTTATTGTATGCTTTGCAAGAAGAATCTTCCATAAATGCACATGCAATTATAATACAGTAGTGACCCCCACACACTTTAATCTGATTTGACCGTTAGCTTCTTCTGCATGCTTCGTCATTTATTTGTTTGTTTGTTTGTTTTAAAACTAGATTGCACCTTCAAACTAAGGTTGTTTGTTTTTTTTTATGTAATATTTTATTTTCATATTTGTTCTGTTTTTCTGCTAAGGGGACAGGAGAACTTCATCGCATCAAAGGGACGATGGACGGGGCCATGTACCATCAAATCTTGTGTGAGAACCTCCTACCCTCAGCCAGGGCATTGAAAATGAAAAGTCATTACTAAGTCATTACCAAGTACTAAGTCATGTTTTGCAGAGGGGTCAAATACGTATTTCCCTCATTAATATGCAAATCAATTTATAACATTTTTACATGCGTTTTTGTCCTGGTGTATTATACACACCACAGTATACAATACAGTATATTATGCATTATCACACATCATGTTGGATTCTGGTCCAAAGTTGTTGATTCATTTTCCACAACAGAAGTTCAGACTATAGCACAGCTGCATATTACAGTTCATTCAAAGTGGCTTGTGGTGACATTTTCTATGAAGCAATTTATCGATCATTTATGGAAGGAATCTCCAGTGTCAGCGCTTTGTAAAAGTCAGAGGTACAGCTGTAACGGAATCGATCAACACCTTCGGACTAATCAGAATCCCGAATGTATACGTTTCCCAACATAGGAAGGTCTTCAGGATGAGTAACCTCAAGAGAGAGAGACAAAGGGAGCCTGGTGAGGGAACAACTGTTTATTTCTGCTATAACATACAGTAAGTGATAACAGGAATTAACTTCTATTGCAGACATTCCACAACATTAAAAGGAACTATAAATATATCGAATGTATTAAACGATCATACATTCGATCTTTCATAATAACAATTGTAAATGCTCATAAAATTGCTGTTGTTTAAAAGGAAGAATCGGGATGTGCTACAGGGAAATGTGCTATAGGGGAAAAATCAGATTACTTATTCATTTACTGTAACAACACACCCTCTCATGTTATATTTATATTCATGTTAAGTTCTCCATGTTGGGGGCGTGTCTAATTCTGTTTCATGCCACCACAAGGGTTTGTATTCGGAATTCACACATAAATATATTTGCAGAAAACTTTGATTAGTTTCAGACGTCTTTGTAAATGCACGCACACTTTTCATTTATATCGATGAGAGTGTTTATTGACAGCATGAAAAACGTGTATGTGGCTCTTATAGTGAGTTCGTGTGAGGCAAGGATGATGACTCAGAGACAAGTGAAAGATGTTAGCCTTCGAAAGTTGACGTGTCTTATTTATTTCCATCAGTGTATCTCGACTCTGAGAAACCTTTACCATTTACTCGGCTGCTTTAGATACATCCACACTAAAACACACACAATATACACGCGCACACACACACACACACACACTCAGGAATCCAGAGTTTTCTAGAAGTTTAGTCAAACACATCTGTTCCCCCAGCGTTTTTGAGCACTGGGTGCTCATGGGTACACTGAGTTTCTCCTCTCAGCGTGTGGTAGTGAGAGAATGAGATTGTGTTCATGCACCATTTCACTCAGAGCCGTAATCGCTGTGGGACATGCAGCTCAGAGTAGCATTAATCTGACTGTGCCTCATAGCCTCAGCCTCCTCTCCAGTCTTAACATGGACTTTTTTTAGCTTTATCCACCAACCAGCCAGACACTTCTCCTGTACCCGCTGTCCAGTGCACAGACATGGAAAGTGAGACGTGTGCCAGCATGAAAACTCCTCCGGAACTTATGGAGTGCAGCAGGAGAGCAGACAGCGAAACGGCTAAAGTGGGAAGGAGGAACGAGCACAGCCAACAGCACTCTGACAAGCTCTGCTATCATCTCTCTTATGCTCTGTCTCTCTCTCTGTCCATACCACTTCATTAAGAACATGTACACAGTCATGCTGTTTCTTTCGTTCTTTCTTTATTTTTTCCAATGTGGCTCTACACACATTGATGAGCAACAAATATAACCCCTGGCAACCATTATGGAATCAGCACACTTAGAGATCGCTCACCCGGGATTTTTTCTTCGTAGCACATAAACAAATCACAGATATGACACAAAACAATTTATGTTTAATAGCTGAACATTCGGGCTTCATGAAACATACCTCAAACAAATTAAATGAAATTGTTTTAATTAATTTTTTTCCAGATCAATTAGTGGAAAAAATGATGGAATCATCAACAACAACAAAAATCAAAATTAGTACTATGTTGGTTCTCTTCAGGCTTTTATGATGGCTTGAACTTAATGAGGTATGCTCTTATGAAAAACAATATTCTCCATGCAGAACTTTCTCGACTAGCGGTTTATAGATCTGCTTAGCAGTATGGAGCTTTGTCATGGATTTCTATCCGGAGTTCATCTGTCTTTCCTGAAGAAAAGCTTTAACACTTTTTGCTCCGTGGCAAGAAACCTTATCATCCTGAACAATGACTTCATCTTCACCAAACCTATTTTCTATTGATAGAATGAGAAACGTGTCCAAAATTTCAATGTACACCTGTGCATTAACTGTTGAGGTTTCTCCTGGTCCTTTACATGACATAAAACACATTTTTATGTATGCAGTTTTGTACTAGGGTCTCCAAGTTCAACAAGCAGACTCCATATAAAACCATAATGAACTTTCTTTTACTTTTACACTATCTGTTGTTTCCCAGATGAGGACGCGTTCCCTTCTGAGTCTGGTTCCTCTCAAGGTTTCTTCCTCTTACAGTGCCTTGCGAAAGTATTCGGCCCCCTTGAACTGTTCGACCTTTTGCCACGTTTCAGGCCTCAAACATAAAGATATAAAACTGTAATTTTTTGTGAAGAATCAACAACAGGTGGGACACAATCATGAAGTGGAACGAAATTTATTGGATATTTCAAACTTTTTCAACAAATAAAAAACTGAAAAATTGGGCGTG
>JAFFST010002820.1:5101-24472 GCA_022414735.1 Noturus placidus | reverse complement strand
GAGCTCGAGCTGTTTTGCAAGGAGGAATGGGCAAAAATTTCAGTCTCTCGATGTGCAAATCTGATAGAGACACACCCCAAGCGACTTACAGCTGTAATCGCAGCAAAAGGTGGCGCTACAAAGTATTAACTTAAGGGGGCTGAATAATTTTGCACGCCCAATTTTTCAGTTTTTTATTTGTTGAAAAAGTTTGAAATATCCAATAAATTTCGTTCCACTTCATGATTGTATCCCACCTGTTGTTGATTATTGACAAAAAATTACAGTTTTATATCTTTATGTTTGAGGCCTGAAACGTGGCAAAAGGTTGAACAGTTCAAGGGGGCCGGATACTTTCGCAAGGCACTGTAACATCTTAGGGAGTTTTTCCTTGCCACCAGCTTGCTCAATTGCGATAAATTCACACATTTAAAATCAGTATCCCGTGTTTATATGTTTTTGTATAGCAGCTTTGAGACAATGACCATTGTAAAAAAACGTTCGAATCCTGGCCTGGATGACTCCACATGCCGAAGTGTCCTTGGGCAAGACACTGAACCCTAAGTTGCCCCCGATGGCAAGCTAGCACCTTGCATGGAAGCTCTGCTACCATTGGTGTGTGAGTGTGCTCTCATTTGTAAGTCACTTTGGTTAAGTCTGCTAAATGAATAAATGTAAATGTTAAACATAGAGTGCATGTGTTATTTTAGTCTTTTTTGCTATCCTGATAAGCTGCACTAATGTAGGAGAAATATATACACATTTCTCCATTCAATTACTGCTTCTGCTAGTTCCTAGACAACACAATGACTCTGACTCACTGGAGCACCAGAAAATGCACAGAACATTTGCCAAAATATTGAATATGGATTTACATGCCTGACTAATAAATGGCAAAAAACAAACAAACAAACAAACAAACAAAAAACTAGTAGGCAAAGGTTGCCGTGTTAAAAAAAAATGTCAATTTGAGGTTGTTTGCCCAAGAAGTTTGGGAACCCCAGGTGTAGAAGTTGACGAGCAGTGGGAAAGGAAGTGCATGTGTCTGAGTGCTCGGTGCTGAGAGAACTGAAGTGCTCTCACGTGATACAGTTTCTCTGCATGCTTTCTTCACTGGTACGCTTCACTTGTGAATGCCTTTGTGTGTGTAACTCATTTCTTATAGCTCTGCTCGCTGATACTGCTCTGGACGCACAAGGTGAGCAATGCTAACAGGATTAAATGGAATCTGATCTTAATTTTAAGATACAATTAGAGACAAACATAATATGCTTAAAGTATTGACAAACTTGTTCTTGTTAATACTGACTATAATATTTATATTAACCTCTGGGTAATAACTCATTGGCCAACTGGGGTTCCAGTTAATGAGATGTGAACAGGAGTAAATACAATCTTCAGAGGGCCTTAGAAGGAGAATTATACTGTAGGCCCCAAGAGAAACAGGACAAGACCTACAGAAATTGTCTGTTCAAGTGTCCACTGTTCAGTGTTTTGGAAGAAACATAGAATGCATTCTGACAATTATGTGATGAAATCTTCCACTGAAACTGCTGTCAGTCCAGTGACGATATCTTTCTAAGCAGTCTATTTATGTTCTGCATTCAGAATACCAGCTCTTCATCTGGGCAGTGAATTTAGGCTAAAATGAAATTTTTATTGTATACAGTCATGTGCAAAAATAAGTACACCCTGTGGAAATTTTTCACATATTTGGACATGCAAACATTTGATCATCTTTGAAACAGTGCTTGTTAATGGAGTTAATATACATGAACAAAAAACACAACTAAAAATAGCTTTTTTTTAAATTGTGTATTTAACAGAAATATCAATAGATGTGATATAGATGTGGAAAAAGTAAGAACATCTTTGGCCTCAGAAGCTATTATTGCCCCCTTAGTCAAAAATTATTTTTGATCACTCTTCCATGCAATATTCTTTATTCAGCTACAAGATATCTGAGGGTTTTCTTACATAATAATAATAATAATAATTATCAATTTATATAGCGCTTTTTTACAATGGTACATTGTCTCAAAGCAGCTTTACAGAAATATCATTTTTACATTTACAAGCAACTTACTAATGAGAGCACATTCACACACCAATGGTAGCAGAGCTGCCAGCTTGCCATTGGGGGCAACTTAGGGTTCAGTGTCTTGCCCAAGGACACTTCAGCATGTGGAGTCACCCGGGCCGGGATTCGAACCACCAACCCCACGATTAGTGCATTAGTGGACAACCCGCTCTACCAACTGAGCCACAGCCGCGCAAATGTTCTGCCCATTACAAATCCCCCACAATGGGATTATAATCTGGACTTTGACTAGGCCATTTCATAACCCTCCATTACTTCTTTTTGAGCCATTCCTTGGTCGATGGGCTAGTGTGCTTTGGATCATTATCATGTTTAAAGGTCCGCTTTCCGATAAACGTCAACTTCAGACAGGTGGCCTCTCATTATCTTCAAGCACTCTTTGATAAATGGCGCCCTTATATAGTGCTTTTATCCAAAGCTCTTTACACTGTGTCTCATTCACCCATTCACACACACACTCACACACCAATGGTAGCAGAGCTGCCATGCAAGGGGTTAACTTGCCATTTGAAGCAACTTAGGGTTCAGTGTCTTGCCCAAGGACACTGCGGTATGTGGAGTCACGTGGGCGGGGAATCGAACCGCCAATCCTACGATTAGTGGACAACCCATTCTATCACCTGCGCCACAACCACCCATATGATGGGCGGCTGCATTGATATGATGCAGAATTCATAGTTGAATCAATGAACGCACACTGTCCAGTCCCTGAGGCAGTGAAGCAACCCCAAACTATAACCTTTCCACCACCATGCATCACAGGTAGTACGAGGTGTTTCTCTTGTAAAGCTGTCTTTGTTCTGCACCAAACATGTCTGCTGTTACTGTGGCCTATCTTTGATTCATCTGTCCAGAGCACATTATTACAAAAGGTGTGGTCTTTGCCTATATGCTCATTGGTAAACTGTAGTCTTGCTCTAATGTTCTTTTTAAATAGCAAAGTATTTTTCCTGGCACGCCTCCCATGCAGGTCAAATTCGTGCAAACTCGTTCTGATTGTAGAAGCATACACGTTGACACCAACAGTTCCAAGACTTACTAGCAGATCCTGTGATGAAATTTTGGGATTCTTGGAGACTTCTTTTTGCACCAGACAGTCTGGTCGTGGGCTAAATTTCCTGGGACAGCCAGTCCTTGACAAATTGACAGTCGTTTTAAATTTGCACCATTTGTAGATTATTTTCCTTACAGTGGAATGATGTATTTCAATTCATTTGGTGATCTTTTAAAACCCCTTGCCAGACTCATAGGCATCCACAAACTCTCTTCTGAAGGCCTTACAGAACCCTTTACATCTGGGCAGGATGTTACCACACACGTCACTAACAAAAGAAACATCAGACATTAAATATGAGAGGGGTATAAATAACACAGGCTCCACCTGCACTCCCTAAGCAGGTTCTAATCACTGGTTCAACATCTGATTCTAATTTTATGGATTTGAATGTGTGATGAATGTGGGGGTGTAACCCCCCTAACCCTAAGCAAATGTATGTTCAATTGGAACAATCACACACTCTATGAGAGAAATGAAGAAATCATGTCAACTTTTTAATATGAATGTTCCGGTTCTGACTTTAAAGTAATAAAGCGTTATTTTATAAAACTTATAGATTATAACTCAAGATTCTGAACTTCAACATGCTGTCAGAGGATACGGACCTATCCACTGTTTCTCAGCAACAGATTGGAAGCAAAAAACCTTATAATTGCACCATCATCCAAATGGTTCACTTTGCAGTCTGTACACGCACACATTCTGCTATAGAGTGAATTTTTTTTGCAGTCACACTGATGAGTTACTCAGTTAGACAAGCCGGAATAGAGCTAGGGAAGCCGGGAGGAATGGAGACAAGAAGAGAGAGAGGGAGAAAGAGTGAGGGAGTACATCTGTACGTGTGGCTTATTTTCAGCCCAAAGAACAAGCCTCGGATGATATGTCGAGTGAGGCTTCGGCTGAATGGCAAATAAGGATCGTGATGGAAGAAATCCCAAATATAAATCAACGACTACTACAATTACAGTGGTACTGTATTGTAGTGGTACTGCTGGTGGATCTAGACTAGAATAGACTAGAAAAGAATTCATAACGGATACATAAATTTTGATTAAGGATTATATTATGTGGATTTACGTTAAGGGATTACATTCTGCATCATCTCGAACCCTACTCTGGCACTGAAAAGAAGTAAAAAATAAATAAATAAGTTCTGAAAAACAGAAAATTAGTGTTTATGTTGCAAAAAAAAAAATCCAGTTTGCTAGCTAACCTCTGAGTTATTAGTAGTAAAGTTGTTGTTAGTAAGCTTTACTTAATGTTGGTGAAAGCAGCACTTATTGAGGCAGATGTCTTCTTCTTCTGTTAATCTTTCTTGTACATTTACTTGCATACTTTAAATAAAATTAAGAATTTGTACTCTAATTGAACTCGGGTGGGAAATCCAAGGACGCCATTACATTTATTTGGGGGTGGGGGTGGGGGGGGGTTAATCAATTCTCCCATTTAAACCTAACTATCGAGCTGCATTCAATCGAAAAGTAAATAATTTATAAATAATCATTTTTTTAAAAATTATTCAGTCACTGCCACCACTTGAGCTTTGTGTGAGTTTAATTCTTAATACTTTCAATGAGTTTTTAATTCCATTATTTCCTTATTGCTCTGTAATGCTGCACTAAAGTATACTAGGCATTATCAGGGATAATAGTAATTTATACATTTTGTATACTTGACTAAACAGGGTTATCATTATTGCATTGGGGCTCCAGAGTGATACAATCAAAAATCATTTCCTTATTGTCAGTAGACTGTGAGTTTAAATCCGAATGATGACACAGCTGTATGTGGTTGGGAGTCCAAGAAAGCACAAATGGAGGGGTGGTATTATACACAAGGTGGAATTGATGCAGATGATGCCTCTGTGTGTGTTGCTGTTCTAGTAAAATACTGAGTAATGGTGTGGTTTGATGAAGTTATTGTTACCACCTTGAAGTTTAAGATTATTTTAAGTTTAAGATAATTTTCCATTAACATCATGTTCACAAGTGTTTTAATTTTTCATACAATGTATGTGTTTAAAGTTTTGTGGAATGTCCAGGAAATAAGTTCCTGTCATACAATCATACAAGTAATGGAACCGTAAGTCCAATTCTTTTGTTTTTTTCTATACACTGAAGATATTTGGGTTTGAGATGAAAAAATGAATATGAGATGACAGATCAGAATTTCAGCTTTCATTCATTTCTCTACAGCACTCCATACAGGGAGACTGGTAACAAGTGAGCGATGGATGAATGCAGCCAAATACAGGAACATCCTTGAGAAAAAAACCTCCTCCAGAGTGCACGCCAATGCAGATTGGGGCAATAGTTCACCTTACAACATGACAATGACGCTAAGCATACAGCAAAAAACAACAGTGGAGTGGCTTCGGAGCAAATCTTTGAATGTCCTTGAGTGGCCCAGAAAAAGCTCAGACTTAAAGCTCATCGAACATCTGTGGAAAGACCTGATGATGGCAGTTCACAGATGCTCGCTATCCAATCTGACAGAGCTTGAGAGGATCTGCATTGATGAATGAGATAAGCTGCACGTACAGGTGTGCAAAGTTTATGGAGACGTATCTAAGAATACTTGTAGCTGTAATTGCTGCCAAAGGGGTTTATAAAATGTTTTGAACAAGAAGCCAAAATCATCATTACGGGCGATTAAATGTAGTGTGATGGTTAAAAATGGCAATTATATCCATTCAAAATCAAATCAACAACACAACAAAGTGTGCAACAAGTAAAATGACTCTCAGAATTACTCTCAGAACTGTATAACTCTTAGAATTGCAGTTACAGAAAATGCATCATCTACTGACCAATCAGAATCCAGAATTCAACAGAGTTCTGGCGTAATAATAGCTTTAAAAATATACAGTCTGCTTTCTCGGCTGTGATTTGTGTAGGAGTAAAGTCACTGATATGGTCTATTCAGGACCTCACACTGTTCCCAAGCAACCAGGATGATCTTAACTAATTGAAACATGCATTTGTTTCTCAATGCACTTCGTATAATAGGTGTGTTTCATATATAGTTAATTTGCACACCATTAATTCACCATCTTAACATGGTGATGCACACACTTTTTAAAATTCTACTCCTGTGGGGATTTTTTCCCAACTAATTTCTCCCTACTGAACATGTAGTGTGTGATTACCACAGATCAGAATTTTAACTCCTTTTCCTGCACTGAGAAAAAACACAGAAAACCTGTTTACACCAAACGCATGAAGTCTGAGGAAAGGCTGTTGAACAATATTGATAAATGATCCTTTTTATAAAATATATTTTTCTATAATTCTTCAGCTCATGGTATTATATTAATATTTATTCATTTATGTTTTTACTACTTGGTTATATAACTTCTCTGTGTATTATTATTATTATTATTATTATTATTATTATTATTATTATTATTATTATTATTATTAATAATAATAATAATAATAATAATAATAATAATAATAATAATAATAATAATAATAACCATCTGTTATTAAAAATAAACCACCTGCCACTGTGGGGAAGAATGAAGACATTTTTATTATATTTTATTCACGTTTTTAGATGTGTTGTACTTTGTATTTAAAGGTTAGTACGGGTCAGAACATAGAGAGATTATTAAGCTGTTAAAGTTGGTGCAATTGTTGGACTTTTGAAGTAGGGGTGGCATTTGATTGCTGTACTGACGAAGGTTATGTCTGAGATCTTATTGCACAGTGCCTGTTCCGTATCGAGCCAAATCTCATTTATCTGCCTGGGCTTTATTTATATGCCTTTGATTATATGTTGGTGTGGGTTAGTGAGGTAATATTGTTGAAAGGTCGGTGCCCGAAGTCCTACCTGATATTTGCGTAGTGGTTAGTTTGATTCTTGGAGGTTTGTTTTTCCAGTAAAATGTAGTACTACAGGAGTTGAGTGATTTGAACCAAGAGGGGGGAGATTGAACTGAAAATAAGTCATTCATTTTGTGTAGTATTGTTATTTTTATGGATGCTTTCTTACAATAAGAGAAAGGGGGATGTTTATCCAGTGTTCGATATCATTATTCATGGTGTTCAATAAAGGGTTAAAATGAGTTTATGCAAGTCTGACAGCTTGGTGGATATTTTGTGCTCATGGGGATCGGTAGAGATTGTATTGTCGTTTCGGGGAGTTTCATGTTGAGACGGAGCAGTGATGATTTGTTCCAGTGAATTGAATAATTTAAAGTTTGGAATATTTTTCGATTGTGTGAATAGTTTCTTGTACTGATTCTAGGTTATAGGTTTTTGTAAGAAGAGTATGATATCACAGGCATATAGGCTGATTTTGTGTCCTATGTTTTCTGTCTGGATCCCATTGATATTTACATTTTGTCTTATTGCTGTGGCTAATGATTCTATAAAAATGTCAAACAGGGATGGAGAGAGTGGGCATCTTTGATAAAGCTATATAAAAAAAAACTGTCTTCTAAAGGTGACTTCTATTTCTAGAAATGCTCAGGTTGTGTGTATTTCTTTACTGACATGACTACATTTACCATGCTGAAGATATTCAAATAGGTACGCTCAAGTCTAATATGATCAACTATTAAACTAACCACTATATTTTGTTGCATTTTGGTATATTATTAAAAGGTCAAAAGTCTATAACTGCCATCTGGCAGCATCTTGCCCTAGTCCCAGCTGAGGAGAAAAAGTTCGGCAAGTATTAAGAGCTCAACAAATTTTCAACCAGCACTCAGATTATCCATCATAACCCCGGAGGTCTGGACTCAATCTTAGAAAGAGGAGTGAAGTGGACCAGAGAGTTTTCCCAGGATCAAATCAATCTTGGTGAGAAACTGAGTTGCACTCATGCTTAACCCCACTCTGAACAGTGATGTCCATCGGAGAGGGAAGAGGGATATTGAGGCTAGAGTTTCAGTCCTTCTCAGATTCATATCTGGCAAATAAGTGTTCTTCATATCTTTATAACACTGTTGGCAACAAACAGTGCTCATAAATCTGTCAAGTGTTTTTAGGAAGAGAGTGCAAACTTGGATTATTCCTGTACTGTTTTGGAAGATCAGTCCATGGACAAACTTCTACACTGACTTTAAAAGCCTCTCTGCTTCTTTTTTCTCTTTTACGTGATTATAACACAGTCCCATGTAAGCAATAAACTACTCTGTTTTCTGCTCTTGTAGTAAAATACTGAGTGGCGGGGTGTCGTGACGAAGCGGAGTTACTGTTACCACCCCGATGATGATTACTTACTGAAAGCTTCACCATATCTACAATTACTACAATTAAATCAATTCATCATTTATATGGAGCATCTGTCATACAAGTCCCTGTGTATGTCATTGCTATTAAAAATGATAATGTATTATTAACGCATTATGACTGAGCTGCTGTTATAGAAAATTAAACACCTTCTGACCAATCAGACTAGAGAATTCAACAACACTGTGGTGTGATTAAAAATTAGATTACAGAATGTATATGCGTTAGCCTCATAGCTCCAGGGCAAAACTTAAGAAGCACTTCAGTTTCAAATATGCTTTGGTTGATTTGAGGAATAAGGGACATTATGGGACAGGAGGTAGAATATAGAAATTAATTACAAGTTCTTGTTATTAAATAGACTAGAAACCAACAATTGTTTTTATTTGTTTTAAGCCATGGAAATAAAACGGTTGGTACTCATTGGTGCCTGTGTGCTGGGGTTCAGGGAACAGAAGCCCATCTCTGCCCCAAGTCATCTCTGCCCAAAGGAGTCGAGCAATTATTGGCTATTTGTTTTCTTGCTCCATTAAGTTAATGCATTGCTTATGGGAAGAAACACCCCCACACACACACCCTGTGATTCCTGCCCCAACCCACACACACACACACAGATTAATGAAATGTTATGAAATAAAGTGCTGCCAAATAAAAAAAGTTGTTTTCTTGTGATCTCGAATTTTTCTGTGTACTCTACATCCATCGTCCTAAAGTCAATGTCCTTATTGAATGGGTTTTTGGTTAAATGACTGAAATAAGGTCTGTGGTTAACACAATCTCAAGATATGTTCACATTTTATACTATGACATCAAATACATCAGTAATATCCCACTCATGATTTTGTTAAGTATTCATGTGTCTTGAAAAAGATGGTCGCTAACAAGTGGCTAAATGAGACTATAGAGGTTGTCGTGGACATTAAACATAATCACGTCGAACAGGAAAACGTCTGTGCGACAATAGATCGGAATTTAATCTTTCATTTCTTGATATTTACATCTACAGTACTTAGAACATGGCGCCTTTGGTGAGCAAAAGTATTGGAGCAGATAGTCTTAAAGTACATTAAAGCAAATAACAATTAATATTTGGTTGAATATCACTTGCTTGCAATAACTATTGTCAAACTTTTGACCCACTGACCAATCACCAAAATGCTTTTAGAGGCTTGTACCACAGTTCTTTCAGTTGTTTCTTTTGAAGGGTTTCTGTCTTCACTCCCCTTCGGTTAAGGACTTGGTTAGTCTAAAACCTTCCACTTTTCCCCCCTAATGAAGTTTCTTTGTTGTATTAGCAGTGTGTTTAGGTCATTGTCTTGCTGCATGATGAATTTCCTCACAAAAGTTCCGTCCCAATGGGAAGTTCCTCCCAGTTGGATTGGATGCATTTCTCTGTAAACTGGCAGATGTTTCTATAGACTTATGAATTCATTATGCTGCTACCATCATGAGTTATGCCATCAATAAAGATTAGTGCACCTGTACTAGAAACCTCCATGCAAGCCCAAGCTATCACACAACCTCCACCATGCTTGACTGGTGAGCTTGTATGTTTTGGATCATGAGCAGATTCTTTCTTTCGCCACACTTTGCTAGAAATTCTGTGGCTCATCTCTGTATTTCTTTGTGAATCCCAGTTTGGCTTTCCGATTCTTTCTGCTGATGAATGGTTTGCATCATCTATATTCTGCTCTTTGAAGTCTTCAAATTGTGGATTGTGATACCATCACCAGTGCACTATGGAGGTTTTTGATGATACCAATGATTTTTGTTTTTGGGGTTTTCTTCACTAGTCTCACAATATTTCTGTCATCCACTGCTATTGTTTTCCTTAGCTGGTTTGTTCAATGTTTGGTTGTTAGTATACCAGTGTTTTCTTTCTTTTTCAGGACAGTCCAAATTGTTGTATATGCCCAATGCTTATGGAATGGCTCTGATTGATTTCCCCCATTTTCTCAACTTCAAAATTGCTTGCCTTTCTCCCATGGACAGCTCTCTGATCTTCATGTTGATTTATCCTTTTTAACAACAAATGCATTATTCACAGATAAAACCGCTGGCTCAAGTCAAGAGTAGACATTCAGAGCTATTATAGTTTAAATGATCAATTTAATATGGCACACCTGGGCAACAAGAAACACCTGTCAGTCACATGTTACAACTTGAAAAATGGGTGGGTTCAAACAAAAGGTGCCTTTTTGATCTCAAACCCAAATGACTTCAGTGTACAGCAAAACAAAAGAATTGACCTTGGCATTCCAGTACTTTCAGAGGGGATTGTAAATCACAATTACTACTTAATAATATAATTCAGGCCTGACCAAACCTTTCCCAAAATACAGCTAGTAACACTTTCAGGAATACCACACATGGTATGTTCTATTTGATAAAATATTGTAATTAATTAATCATTATGTAAGGTGAAGGTGAATTAGGCAGAACACAAGTGCGGGTGACCGGCGAATGTTTTATTAAGGGCAATCCATGGATTATCAGTGCCATAGCAGAGGTCAGAATACAGGCAGAGCTGAACATGGATTATCCATAATGCAAATGAGAGAAATAGGTGATGGTCAAACCCAGGAAGTATGTACTATAGATAAACAGAGCTCAGAAAACAAGGCAAAGAAATGCACAACAACAATGAACAAGACTTTCCATGGAAATAATGATTCAGTGGGGTTTATATAGACAATGTAATAAATGAGCTAGAACAAGTGTATGCAATAGAAGACCAAATAAATGGCGGGACAGGGGTAGAGTCCAAAACACAAGCACATAGTTTTTACCACCATGGGAACTAGTAGTGTCATTCCACTGGTAGGGGTTACTATGCCAACTGGCTGAGAAATTCATCCCAGATTTCTGTGGGGTCCCCAGACATTCCCAAGGCAAAAGTGAGACATAAAGATTTACAGCAGGTACTAGGTCTCCCTCAGGGTCTCTGTCCAGTGAGAAATGCCTGGAGAGTTTTATGGGCTCCAAAACGCCCGTTTTATAACCATGTCAACTGGCTCTTCTCAATTCAGAGGAACAGAGCCTCCACTCTGAGGCTCTCCTAGGTTGTTTTAGTGCTCACCCTACCACAGAGAGTTAACCCAGCAACCTTGCAGTGGAATCTAGTTTTTGCCACCTGTACTATTCATTAGGACATGACCAAAGGTAAGGATAAGGACATAGATTGATTGTTAAACCGAGTGATTAATCTGAAAACTAAGCTTAGTTTCAGATCCACCACAGATCGGTACAGTGACCACAATATTGCTGTTCCCGGATCTGCCACTCTTTGCCATCATTCGTGACAATTGTTTAATTGTAACAGATTTAAGATCATCACTGTGCAGCATGTGGACAAACGTGGACTAAAAGAAACCACATAATTCCTTGATTCTGTACTACATTGCTAAATCAGGTATCAGGTCCACCTTCTATACAGAGCTTTTTTTTTACCTTAGTTTCTATGTTCAGTACATTGTCCCCATCCTACTCAGAACATCAATGGAAAGTGACCATCATAGGAGCACATCAGGCTAGCTCTGGAGGGTGGTCCATTCTCAGCACAGCATTGGCACTGATATAATAGTTTGTGTGGTGTATGAACAACTATTTGGGGTTTGTAAGCACCTCAGTGTCACTGCTTGGTTGAAAAACATTCCCAAACCAGCCAACAGTATCAACCAACAGCTGTCTTGTAGTAAAAAGTTCTCACCTGAGAATGAAACGATCTATCTGGGAAGTACTGGACAAAAAGACATAGAAGGTGGCTGTGTCTGTGGTCTTCAGAGGTTTAGAAGAGGTCTGGATGATCACAGCACCACCCAGACGCAGACGCATGAACATAGGGTTCCCTGGAGGTGACCGCAAGAGATTTATGTAGCCAACTTTCTTCAGGGTGGATCCGGATTGCTGTCCACTGATCTCCTCCTGAGTTGGACTAAGCCACTGCTTGCTGTCTTGTGGGATACACTGGTTGGTGGGACTGGGCCTGGTCTGATAGTAAAGCTCCACAACAGTCCCTTGTGAAGAAGCTCTGTGCTCCTTGCTGGACCTGGCACTCCTTGGGCTGAACCACGCTGACTCAGGCCTTAACTGGGCTAAACAGAAGCCTCCATTTTCAGAAATGGAGCAGGTACCTCTGATCTCTTGAGATTTCCAGAAGGCATGTGCTGTAACACATATGTACCCCTTATCACTCTGCCCTGGACTGACTTGACCTTCCAAATCTATCATGGCATCTATCTTGTTTGTCGCATAAAACATCAATTGTATAATGGGGGATGCAGAACGCACCTGACGAGCCAGTATGAAAGCTCTGACCCTGGGACCAGTATTAATCAACTCTAGAGGGATAGCCTGTTCTACAGACATAGGCCCAAAACTGATCTTGATGGTAGGCTTCCCAGTGAGCCCAGTGATGATGAAGGGCTGTTTCTGTGACTGTTGGGTAAAGTTTGCCATCAAGGCCTGACTGGTGTCTTTCAGAAAGAAATGATCTGCATTGATGATCTGGTAGGTCAGTTCTGGTGAAGAGTTTCTTAGGTCTTCTGATAGCTCCTCCAGCTTTGCTCCTACAGGAGACCATGCATTAGGTTTAGTCAACAAATATTGTTTGATATTTCTGGGGATAAAATGATAGCATATATATATTGCATTGGTAAATACTGTTGTATAGATACATTTCTGTACTCGACAGTACCAGAAATACAAAGGTACTCACAAAAGTATAACAAGGGTATTTAAGGTCAAATGATGTAATATTAAATAACATTTACTTGCCACCATATACACTGAAAACAAATTTTGAGACCACCGACCACTTACAGTAATGTACACTCACCAACCAATTTATTAGGGACCCTAGTACATCTGCTCATTCTTACATATATGTACAGTATCTATACAGTCAGTAATGAAACATGCATAAAATCATGTAGGCATGGGTCAGGAGCTTCAGTTAATGTTCAAATCAAACATCAGGAGGGGGGAAAATATGATCTCAGTGACTTTGACCATGGCATGGTTGTTGGTGCCAGACAGGGTGATTTGAGTTGCTCAGATGATTTCCTTGGATTTTCATGCACAAGAGGCTCAAGAGTTTACGCAGAATGGTGGGAAAAACAAAAACCAATTAACTGTCAGTTCTGTAAGTGGAAAAACCCTTGTTAATTAAAAAAGGTAGTGGAGAAGGGTCAGACTGGTCTGAGCTGACAGGAAGGCTACAGTAACTTAATTAACCATTCTTTACAAAATATGCCATTTCACTCATTGTTCTTTGCTGTATAAGATCATGTTCTGTCATGGCCAGCTAAATGCAAACCAGCTACTAGTCTTCACTTTAAGTACTAGTCACTGACTATCAGTGGGTACTACTTACAACTTACATTAAGTTATAGCTGCTAGCTAGCTAGCCTGAGGCTATATGGGGACATGACAGCGCTTACTGCTTATGAAAGGCTTCAGTTTTATAGTGAGGTTTCTTAGGGACAATCATGAAAATATTCCATGACTTTCAGAATGAATTGTTACCAAAAAAAAATGTGCAACTGTATTGCCTAATAATGTCAATTATGTAGCCCGTTGTGGTTTAACTTGTTAGATATGGATATTGTGGTTAATGCAGCCAAATTACATAACCTTAGCTACAGTTTGTTTATTTCGCTGTATGTTATTTCTGTTTCACATTGCTTTTATTTACAGGAGCCAAACAGAGATAACCAATAGTGTTGCAAGACTAGTGGGGTCTCTGAGGTGCAGGATTTTCCAGCCACATGGTGTTATCAAAGCAAAAAAAGTGCACAGGCTAAAATCAGTCCCAAAACTGACCAGGTCAGTTTCTCCCGACTCTCCCAATGGTCAATCCGGGCCTGTGCTATTGTACTGCATGTGTGCCATCTGAATCACTTCTGATAATGTGTTATGGATGGTCAGTGTGATGATAAGTATAAGAAAGTGTTTTATATGACTGAAACGTTTCACTGAAAACGTACTTAATTAACATCAATTAAAAGTGATAGTTAGATTTTATGTAATATTCATGGAAAAGTCCAATTAAGATTTGCCTGTCAGTCCAGGAAGGAGACATGTCCTCTGTGCTTGTAAAGGAGTCCCAGTAAAGGAGGCCTGGCCTTTGTGCCTTTCACTTTCAGTAATGGAGATGGGCCTTTGTGTCTTTAAGTCTTACTGAAAGAGGTGTGGCCTTGTTACGTCAGTCCCAGTAAATAAAGTGCAGCATATGTGCCAGTCAGTCTAGTAAGAAGGCATGGATTCTTTGCCTGTCAGTCGCAGTGAAGGAAGTGTGTCATTTTTCACAGCCTCTTCATGATGCTTTATTCAATCATCTCAACTGTAAACAGTTAAATTTATCACATTGTACAAAAATTTTATTCCCTTATAACACAAACACCAGACTCTCCCCAGAGCCTCACTCTGGAACTGTGAACGAGGATTTCCTCATGGCAGCCCCCTCAGAGAGCAGCAGGAAAAGGAATCACAAATGCTCTCATCAGGTGTTCACTGCCTCAAGACAAGCAGCATGTCAAATCCTTTCTTGAGAAGATTCTTACCAGAGACACTGAGGGTTCATCTTGACACTTTGCACTTCTTTGAACATCGTGTTGTTTTTTCAAAAAGCCATTCCCATGTGTTATACAAAGCATCGAAATATATTACACATCGTTTTTGTGTCCTTTTGTCATCACTTCTCAGAAAACTCCAAGCACCAAAAAGTGTTCATGAGCATCGCATACAGATGCAGATTATCAACTGTGCACTGATTTACAAAGGAAACATTTTAATACATTTTTCGCAGTATGTCACTGGCTCCCTATTAATCTGATGTTATCTAGCATAGATATTGAATTTAGGGTTACGGCAAAGAAGCAAAATGTCCTTTTGGAGAGAGAAACGCCATAAAGTCTTTATCAGTGCTGGACAGACAACTTGAATTTCCACTCTATTATTCAGGTTATCTCTAAACCAACACAGCCACGCACCTCAATGGCATGCTGTTAATCCATTTGATGAACCTTCCTACTGGCTTCATATCGATTTTAATGCTATGAGGTTAACAAATAAACCCTGTGTCTAAGCTGGGGCTGGAAATCCCATGGGGACTCAAAGTAGGTTAATGGCTACAGCTGCAGGGAGAAGTGCACTAACTAGTGCATACAAGGTTGTCCGCGTATATTAGGCCAACAGTCAAGTTCCAACTGCATCTAATTATCACCATGATCAATGGTTGGTCTTTTTATGTTTGTGATGCGTTACAATGCCATGAGTCAGAGTCACAATTTTTTACACTCATGTAGGATAATACCAACAGTACAACCCATTTCTAAACATTTATGGTAGGTTTGTATGAATTAATTATAAATATGTGCATGGGAAGGTTTTTCTGAAAATATTTAAACCTTTAGTTTCAAATCTTCGTTTGTCAGAAGATTTTTTTTTTTACACGTGTTTACAAGGACGTTTTTACATAACATTTTAAGACTTTTTAATGGTAATTGTAATTTAAAAAAAATTTATGCAAAAATGGCAAAAAAAAAATTTTATGTTTATAAACAATTTAAGGTTTTTAAGTAACATTTATAAAAATGCTTTAAGAAGATTTGTATTGAATCTTGTTTTCAAGGTTTTTACATAATGTTTACATTTACATTACATTTATTCATTTAGCAGACGCTTTTATCCAAAGCGACTTACAAATGAGACACACTCACACACCAATGGTAGCAGAGCTGCATGCAAGGTGCTAGCTTGCCATCGGGGGCAACTTAGGGTTCAGTGTCTTGCCCAAGGACACTTCGGCATGGGATCACCCGGGCCGGGATTCGAACCACCAACCCTACGATTAGTGGACAACCCGCTCTATCGACTGAGCCACAGCCACCCTAGTTTATACTGTATGTACATTTTTTATTTATGTTATGTAATATTGATAAACAGGTTCTGAGAAGGTTTTTATGTACCATTTATGTTTTAACAATTTTTATGCAACAGATTTAATAAACATGTTCATGATTTTTTTAAATGTAACATTTATGAACATGTTTTGAAAACATTTTTAAAAAATAATTATTAATATGTTTTGGGAAGGTTTTTATGTAATATTTGTAAACATTTTTGAGAAGGCGTTTATGTAACATTAGTGGGGAGGGGGCATTTACATTCTAAAAAGGAGCTTCAGTTTACTTTCTGTAATTGGTTCTGTTCTATGGTTGTTGAACTTCCACATTTATTCCACATTTATTTACTCCCACAGTTTATATAATTATTTGACAGTTTTTTTTTGGCATTTGTACAATTTCTACAAGGGATGACTGTCCAACTGATTCAATCGCCATCCGAACGTTTCAGCCCAGATTTGAGTTTGTGTTCAGTAGTAATATGCTAAAATGCAGGTTCAGGTGAAGTTCAGCATGAACTGTATATATACAGATACCTTAATAAAAATCCGGTTTAGTTACTGAACAAATGCATTTAAATGGCTTGTTTTATAGTGCCTTAATTTGAATACGTACAATTGAAATGTAATAGCACTAACAATAAGTCACAATCAATTTAATATCAATTTGTAAAAGAAATTCTTACCTTTTATTATTGTAGCAAGAAACATGGCCATGGCAATTTGCAGCATCGTCATAGGTAAAAACTCTGTACTTAACATCACTACAAACTCCAAATACTCATAAATTAAAAGCAGGCACCATGAAGCTCACAGGCTCCTAAAACCCAACAAGGCCATTGTCCAGATGGAGGACAGTCCAATGCTCTTCACTCTTAGTCCTGTGGAGCCAAACATTCCGTTTCAGGATTACTCCTTTAGGCTGAACGCCTCTGTGGAGTCACATGATCTGGAGCTCATAGAAGAGAAAAGTACTGTAACACAACAACAACAACAACAACAACAACAATAATAATAAGAATACATATTTTATTGTTAATATTATTGTTACTGTTACTATTATTAAATACATAATACGTGTATTATTAATAATGTAATAATAAATTTGTGTAGCACCTAACATACTAATAAAACTGCACAAATGTTGATTAATAACAAGTCTAATATCACCCTCCTCCTGGTGAATGACATTAAATTATATGAATAAATTCCCATTTTATTTCAGCTCTTTCTTTACATGTGGAAAATTAGAGTAGTGGAAATTAAGAGTAGAAGAAAATTCTTTAGTGGTGTTTTTGTGTTCTGGTTCTTTGTGAGCAGGGCACCACCACAATTCACTTATAGACTCTTTATTTCCTGTAAGCCCTAATTACAAGTACATAGATGTGTATTAAAGGGTCCAGAAATTAAAATGAAATGAAATCTGGTTATCATGAACAGGGACCGTAACCTTTTCTTTTCATTTATCAACTGGCTTTCTGATCACAAATAGGTGCTTAAAAAAAGCAAAACACACCTCAAGCACAGCTGACATTATATCTAATACTATTACAGAAAGACAAGTGCGCCCCCTACTGAATGTGGTTATAAAGGGTCTAAAATTGCATTCCTGCCTAAATACACATATAGTAATGAAAAAAAGTCAAAGAGTTTATTTTGTTGTATCCGTTCTTTTAACATGTGTAATCTTACAAAATATACAACATTTGATTTGTTTGATTCATTAGCCAAAGCAGCACACAGAAACACTGCAAATACACAAATATCATCTTGATTAGGATTAGAATGTATTATTGGTGTGTAAATATAGAAAAATCATAGCTCAAAGGAGTCATTCAAAGAGAAAGAATCACTGACAAATCACTTAATTGGCCGGTTGGTTAATTTGGTATCCTATATCTGTCAGTTAGAAATGTAGTACTTGTGTGGGGGTTGAATGGATCCTCGAAATGTGACTCATCACAGCTTTAGTGTAGTGATCAAGGTCACTGTGAGAATGAGGAGACAATGAACAAGCTAAAACAGGCCTCATCAATCATCTGTCAGTTAGAAGACACAAGCAGGCCTGTCCCCTTGTCTCTCTGGCCCTCTTTGACATCCCCGCTGTCAGATCTGTGCATGACAAAGCATGGCTTAATGTCCTGCTGTTTGATAAGGACATGCACTGGCCATTAATATGTAGAATAAATCAGACTGAAGTGTCTCCTGTGGCCTCCAGTGTTTAACATCACAGAGCTTTTCAATGTGGACTTTCACAATGCTAAATTAAATGCTTATGAAAAGCATATTTGTAAATGAAAAGGACACTTCTAGCCACACCTGTGGGAGAAAAACATGCTTGGAGTCTATGTTTCAACAAAAAGATGGTGATCAGAAGAAAGACGAAAAGAAGCCACCGGAGCTGACGGTGACATCAATGGATCTGATCTGAAAAGTTTTATTTTTAACATGCAAAGCCTCTGTTGGAGGCAAATCATTGTGCATGCTGGAATGCAGGGAATTCATTAGTGTGGTTTATTTAGGATTTGGCTGCCGCCAGTCATTAAAGCTGTGATCACACAATTTGCAAATCAACGGCATTGCATTACTCACGTCTGGGAAAAGCTCCAGATTGAGCAGCTATCCAGGCCAGAGATATAAGAGACAGTACCTTGTAATTTTGATATTTGGTATTTATGCATAACAATAATGCCGCATGGCACTGATCCAGTGGGTAAAGTAAAAAAAAAAAGAAAAAAAAAGAAGGAAATATCAGTTATCAGTTAAATTTACAGTGCTTAAGGACAGACAAAATAGGTTGGAAGGTAAATGAATGCACTGAGTTGGACAAATGAAAAAAAAAAAAAAAGTACGTTGTGTCTTAAAGAACTTAATCACAGAGCATTGTTTTCCCATAATGAAATGCATTAATTTATACAACATACAGTGGTGTGAAAAAGTGTTTGCCCCCTTCCTCATTTCCTGTTCCTTTGCATGTTTGTCACACTTAAGTGTTTCGGAACATCAAACCAATTTAAACAATAGTCAAGGACAACACAAGTAAACACAAAATGCAATTTGTAAATGAAGGTGTTTATTATTAAATCCA
>JAFFST010002819.1:51710-66773 GCA_022414735.1 Noturus placidus | reverse complement strand
TATATATATATATATATATATATATATATATATATATATATATATATATATATATATATATTGTGTGTTATTTTTATGCAAGATAAATATGCCTTTGCCTTTTTACCTCTGATGTAGCTCCACTGGCTCGTCCTCCTCTGCTGCGTAACAGCAGTTTGTGTCGCTCCCGGCGGAGTCTCCTTTCCCATCAAGCTTCTCTTGTCTCATCCGATCCTGACTTGCTGTCTATGGCCTCAGCACCAGGCGTCTACAGACCAGAGCCAGATGATGAACACATTTTTTTCTGCGTTGACACGAAAAGGTATAGCCTTGTCCCTTTCTTTTGTTTTTAGTTTGTCACGTAACATGTTTTTCATAACCTTTACAGTTACAGATCTGTTCTTAAATTGAATGTGAAACTGTAATAATAATAATAATAATAATAATAATAATAATACATATTAAATAATAAATACTTTAAAAATAATTATAGGTCCTTGACAAAACACCAGTGGAGTTGCTCACCACACACACACACACACACACACACACACACACGTCTGCACAGTTTTCTACAAATGTACAGTATTGGAAAGGCAATGACCATTCTTTTGTTTTTTAATAGAAACAACTTAGAACATTGCACCTTTCGTTTAAACCAATTTATGTTTCAAGTTATCTGAAATACTGGAACATGTGACTGATGGGTGCACAAGTGTGCCCTGTTAGATTGATTGTTTAAGCAGTTAATAGCTTTGAATTTCTACTCTTGGTTTGAGTCCTCAGTTTCACCTGTCAATACTGCATTTGTCATTAAAAAGGATAAACCAACATGAAGACCAGAGAACTGTCTTTGGGAGAAAAGCAAGCAATTTTGAAGTTGAGAAAAGAGGGAAAATCGATCAGCGGCATTGCACAAGCATTGGGCACAGCCAATAGAATAATTTGGAATGTCCTGCAAAGGAAAGAAACCACTGGTGTACTAACAACCAGACATTGAACAGGTCAGCCAAGAAAAACAACCAACTGATGACCAAAACATTGTGACATCTGTGAAGAAAAACCCAAAAACATCAATCATCACCAGCAACCTCCACAGCGCAGGGGTGAAGGAATTACCATCCACCATTGGAAGAAAATATAGAGGTTATACTACAAGATGCAAACCACTCATCAGCAGTAAGAATCAGAAGGCCAGATTTGAATTCACAAAGAAATGCAGAGATGAGCCATAAAAGTTCTGGAGCCAAGATTAATATCTACCAAAGTGATGGAAAGGCCATTGTGTGGATAAAGAAAAGATCTGCTCATGATCAGAAATATACAAGCTCGTCAGTCAAGCATCGTGGAAATTGTGGTAGTGTCAAGGCTTGGGCTTGCATGGCTGCTTCTGGTACAGGCAACCATTGATGATATAACTCAAGATGGTAGCAGCAGAATGAATTCAGAATTCCACAGAAACATTTTGTCTGCCAATTTACAAGGCATTCAATCATATTGGGAGGAACTTTATCATGCAGCAAGACAGTGATCAAAAATGCACTGCCAACTCAACAAAGAACTTCATCAGGGGGAAAGTGGAAGGTTCTAGACTGACCAAGTCAATTACCAAACCTTAACCCAATTGAGCAGCATTTCGCCTCCTGAAGAGGAGACTGAAGGGAGAAGCCCCCAAAGCAAACAACTGAAAGGAGTTGTAGTACAAACCTGGAAAACGTCACAAAAGAAGAGTGTAACAGTTTGGTGATGTCAGTGGTTTGATGCGGTTATTGCAAGCAATGAGTATGTAACCAAATATTAAGTGTTATTTACTTCAATTTCAATATTCCTATACTTTTACTCACCTAAAAATTGTGTGGTCTGCAATCAAAGGTGCCATGTTCTAAAGTTGTTTAACACATCTAGATGTAAATATCAGGAAAGCAGAAATTCTGATTTATCATCGCGTATTCATGTTTTGATCTAAAACCCAAATGGCTTCAGTGTATAGCGAACACAGAAGATCTGGCCTTGCCATTCCAATACTTTCAGAGGGGACCATACAAAGAAAAGACGAGGGGATGGTATGTACAATTTACTGACTTGAAACGTAGTTATGGTTTATTCTGTCTGGCCTACAGAGACTCTCAGGACACATGTTCAGATTCGGACTCTCTAAGTTCTTCTGTGGGAAGGAAGCAGTTGTCCAGCTCCTGCACTCAAGGAGCAGATACTCCGCAGCGGAAGATCTCCCGAGATGAGCTTCTCTTGTTGGCTCAGGAAGCGCAAGCCATTGCCTTGGAAGCCACCATCTCATCGCCACCTCCAGCTTCATCTTCCATAGACCCCACCTCAATCTGCAAGGGCTCCCCTGACCTCACACGTTCTACTATCCCAGAATCCCAGAGTTTGACCTTTCACCCTGCCAGTAAGGTGGCAGCTTATAACGGCATGCTGGAGAAGTCATACAGTTTGGGCCAGTTGCCTGCTGGTGGGACGCCCCCAGAGGGACGTTACACTTCCCTAAGCTCTCTGGACATGGATGGAAAGACAAGCAAAGAAGCCAAACAGCTCCTGTCTTCCTCCAATCCGCCAGACTCCTGCGACAACACAGAGAAAAAGCGCTCAAAAATCAAGAGCTTATTCAAGAAGAGCAAAAAGCAATGAAGGAACGGAGAAGAAAATTAGACGAAGACACGAAAAAAGCCTTAAAACAAATAAAAAATGTAATGGACTGTCAACCAGATACCAAAATGTTTAGTTCTATTTTTCTTTCTTTTTTATATTTTATTTTTATTAAAACAGAATATAGGTCCGTCTAGGTGCTATCCTGGATTGGAAGCTTTTATTGTCCGCTCGGACTGGCATGTTATCATTCAACCATCACAAATGGTCTAAAAAAATCAAGGGTCATTTTGGTAATTTCAAAATGACTAAAGAAGAACTGTGCACTTCTTTCTATGTTGTGGTTTTATGGTTGACTGTGAGAGTTGGATCATCATAAAGCACCAAACAAAAATGAACTAACATAAGATGTAATAAAAATCCAAGTTATTCAAGGAATAACATACTTTATCGAAATATGTCATCTCTACCATAACCTACATTTGAAAAGCTTGTCTGTGTAAGTAAAAAAACAATAAAAGTCCTACTTTACAAATTTAGCCAACTTTCAAAATGCTAATGATGTATAAAAATGCTGTATATAATATACTAGGCATTGCATAAATATTTGCCTTGCTTGAACTTTTCCATATTTTGTAGTGTTACAACTTGGAACTGATATGGACATAATTGGGATTATATGTCATGACTGTACACAAAATAGCCCATAATACTGAAGTTTGGGTAAAAAACTATATAGTTTGCAAAATTATGTACATATTAAAATGAAAATATCCTAAACTTTGAACATCATAACAGCATCATTAAGTACATTATTAAAAAAATGTAAGGATATGTCACAACTGCAACTTTGCCTAGAGGAGGCTGTCCAGTAAACAGTGGCTAGGTAGGCACGGCAATCAACAGAGAAGCAACCAAGAGGCCAAAGGTAACGTTCAACATGATGCTAACACCACCATGCTTCACTGTGTGGATGGAGTTCTCAGTGTTAGATTTCCACTAAAAATAGCACTTTGTGACAAGACTAGAAATGTTGGTCTCAGCACAGAGAAACATTTACTCTCCACATGCCTTTTGGCAAACTCCATATATATATTGGGGATATGGTTGTCCTATGACAGCTTCCCATGTCTGAGCTGTTGAGCTCTCCAACTTTATCAGAGTTACCCCTGGCCTCTTGGTGATTCTTTGACTATTCCCCTCCTTAACCAGTTGCTGACATTTGGTGGATAACCTTTGAGTTTGCGATCATTTTTATTTACCCTGACTAATACTTTTCCAGAACATATTCCTAACTTGTTTTGATATTCCTTGGTCTTCATGATGCTGTTTCTTCTGATGTTTTTTTTTTTTTTTTTTTTTTTTTTTTTTTACTGAATCTGTGGCCTTCCATGAACAGGTGTATTTAAATTGATATCATATGATAATTTAATTGTACACAGCTGAACTACATTACAATAATTAGGTGACTTCTAAAGGCATTTGGTTTCACCAGACCTAATTTCATTGCAACAAGTTGCAATCACAACTTTTAAATTATTTGTTTGTACATAATTTGGAAGAGTATTGATTTTTGCCCCCAGTAAAATATTATGAGCTATTTTGTGTAGATCCATGATATATTATCCTAATTAAGTCCATTTGAATACCAGATTGTAGCACTACCAAATATAGAAAAGTTCAGGAGGGCAATATATGTGCCATTGTCATAAATCCTGGTGCCTTTTGCCTATCCACCTCAACAAATGTCAAATGTATCCTTCGCTGGTGGATTAATAATGATAAACATGATGAAACATCAGAGGGTTTTTTTTTTTTTTTTTGGAGATCATAGTAGTGATCAGTTTGGCTCTAGTGTTCTGGATGAAAAACCAAAAAGAGCCCATAATTGTGAAGATGTAGGGTTGAATGTGGGCTTTCAGCTCTATGTCATTTCCTGTTTACTGATGCCTCAGAGCCCCTGTACTTGACTAATTACCTTTAAGGTTAAAAAAAAAAAAAAAAAAAAAACACAATAAAAAGGTAAGACAGAGGTAGCACTTAGTATCAAGCAGACTTACAGTCATAATGCCTGAATAATACAGTCATGAGCATGATGAGCGTAGGATATAAATGTAATATTTAAGTAAAAATGAAGGCCTCTTTGATTTTACATCAAATCTTATGACTTGTACAACAAAATGTATGTGTTGTAAAATTGACTATGTTATAAAGGCATAATGACTGCTGCCGATAAAGTGCTACCAAAAATCCTGCTAAAGGTTGTTGCACTACTGCTTTCCTGATTTGGAAAGGGCTGCTTTTTTGCAGAGTAACAGTAAGTTTAGATACATAGATGAGATCTGCTAAAAAAAAGTAATAAATTGATGGAGTCAAAATGATTTGATGCATTTAGAACGCTTCTTAGCTTATTTATTCTTCAGTGCATTCTTTATTTTTTCCCATGACAACGATGTTCAGATAGATTAAAAAAAAAAAAAAAAAAAGCCGAACATGCATTTGTAACGTGTGGAAGGACTGTATTTTATATATGCATATGCAAATTTTAACAACCCATTAATAACCCCTATTCCGTGGACTGAATGCTCTGTTTCAAGGGCCTAACCATCACTGTGATCACAATCCTCATCCTCACGCACTGTAATACACAGCCTGGCACTAAATGTATGTTATTTTGACAAACCTTGTCAGAGGCTTTTATTTTATTGTTATTTATAAATTGTCTCGTGTGAGAGTCTGAGTCGTCCTGAAGCCATCACTTAATCAAGGACACTGTACGATCCTGTTCAAAAACTAAACCATGTTAAATATGTTCAACATAACAGAATTTAACATAAAAGTGCACCAGACATTGGGCATCAATATGGGAAATGTCTATGGTATGTATGCTCTTACATTAGTTAAACTGTTTTATGTAAAAGAGGACACCAGGGCTAAGTAGGTATGATCATAGTGAATTATTTCTCATGATTTCAGATGAATAAAAATTTGTATAAGCTACCTTGTATGACAAGTTATGAATGTTTAAGATTACGGTGAAGGACAAGATTTGTCGTTGTACCTTTTCTTACATCGTTTGAGTGAAATCCAACAAAATCCTCACAAGTCAGCACAGTTCTTATACATTTTTGAATGAAAATGTTTTCATTCACCTACTGTCTTATGCTTCAGCCCCTACATGTGCGCACACACACACACACACTCTAACACTACTATCATTGTCTAAAACTATGTACACATTTACACAAGAAGAGAGGGAAATACAGAGCAAGTCCACTCCATTTCTCTGTTAGGTCAAAGCTTTGGAGTGGTGTTTCTCCATCTTGTTCCTGCAGTATGAAGCCATTTCACATTTGAATGTTTTCTGAGCTCTAATGCACCCATTAAGACGTTGAGTGCTTTTTATAGGACGTTTATTCAGTATGTTGGATTATAAGATGAATCAGGTGTGTTGAGAGCAAGGAAAACACTACATTGTGCACTGCAGAGATACTAGAGGGCCAAGATTGGTGCTCCATTGCATCACCATTACAGCAGCCACCCTATAGAGATTTTCCTGCGGAGTCGCCTTCCAAAACACTGAATTTGTCATATTAAGGTTGGAACTAAATATATGATTGATATTGCATCGGTATGCCACCAAGATAGTCTTTCACCGCTGTTTTGTCTGCATCTTCTGGATATTGTTAAGGACATGCGGAATGCAATTTCCGATCTTACTTATATTTATTCTAGTACTTGACAGGACAGAACTGACCCTAATAATAAAAATGCAATTACAGACAACTGTAACACAATTGTACACAAATATACACAGCCTGGAATTCAGTTTCACATTGTATTAATAAGGGAATGATCTGCCCAATCAGCTTTTCATAAAACATTGGAAATCTCCGCTGTATACATATCAATGCCAAACTCAGTCATACTAAAATGGAGTAACATTAAATTGAAATGATTTCAGATATGTTCAAAAATGCGTACTCTCATACTAACCATTAGGCTGTGCCAAAACAGTGCGCTGCAATTAGTAGTAAAATGTAGCGTGCTGTTTTAGATCTGTGGCAGGCATTACACAGACCATGACTAGGTCTTTGGCTGGCTTTTAGCAATTAGGACATATATTACTGCCATTTATCACAGTCTTATTATTATTATTTTGTTAACACAGTGGAGAAGAAAGTAATTCTATATTATTTCCCATACCCAGAGATTTCATAGTCCTGTAAAGTGGCAAACAAGACCCCTTTAAGCATACTGTAAGAGTGCGCTTATATTGGTTCCCCATTTGGGATAGAGCACAGGATTAAATATGCGTGGAAATGATGCACACCCAGCAGCAGTCTTTAGGCTAATTGGATAATGGCTCTTACTGAAATAAACAGAACAAGTAATGGACTTTAATTTTCCTCTTCTACAAGGAGCTCAAATATTACCCAAATTAAATAATAAAGCAATGTTTACACAAGACCCAAGTGTTATTTAAATGAAATTTCACATTAATGTGGTGCATGTGAAGCCACAGGTTTGTAGTTTCTTAGCATTATGCAGTAGGGTTGGCCATTGAATGATTAACTGGAATTCTGATATTTTTGGTTGAGTGATATTAGATTGAACTCCCAATTTCAGTGCCCACATATATGGATTAATGATAATGATAGAAATGTCATTTCCCACAAATTTGCTGTGTGAATATTTGTATACTGTACAAAGATTTACTAAAAATGTGGTTGAAATCTCATCAATAAAGAGCTAAGATTTTGGACTATTTTCCTTTCACTGCTTCATATTTCTTTAAAAAAATAAATAAAATTCTGGGTACTTGGTTTATTCTTTTGTTTTAGTTGAAATATAAGTTTTAGAGACAGGAAATACCTAGAGATTTTGTACAATCACTAGTAATTAAGAAAATATACATGATCTTTTATAGGAAACAGTCATGAGTTTCCGACTAAAAATACACATATGATTATTAATAAAAGCCAAATGTGGCATAAAGCATATAGCATGAAGCATGTGATAAAGCATGCCTTTTGGAAAGTCTAAAGAGACGCATTTGTTAAAAGCGGTACCACCTTCAGCAGTAGATGGCAGTGATGTTCTGCTGAAATTTAACACTAAGTGTGGTCTTACACAATCTGAACACTTTGCATGTAAGTAAAAGTTTGCAATTGATTTCTTTGTGCATTACTTACTGATAACCATTGATTTCAAATGATTATGCTTTGGTGATATTTCCAAGATAAACATTTTAATGTGTTAAATAATTCAGTTTATCTATGAATAACCAAATGTACTATTAGTTGAATCAGGAGTGTTGGAGTAAATACAGTGGAATGGCATTCAGAAGCACTGATGATGAGCACACTGTGTTGCAAAGAGGAAGAAAAATTGAGAGGCAAATGTAGAAAATAGAAACCGTAAGAGAGAGTGAGATTCTGCTGAAGTGCTCTAAGGTTAATAGCTGGTGACTAGCTCCGGACAGACTGCACAGCTGACAAGAATAATGAGAGCATTTTTCCTTCTTACCTCCACATTTCATAAACAGACATTTTGATGCACTCTCAGGAAGATTCATGCAGCTCAGCTGTTGCATGAACCCTTTACATGAGTGTTCAGAAGCAGAAAAGGTGAGAGGTTGGAAAGTGAAGGTTTCTGTTGTCTGTGTCACACAGTTTTAGTTTCTTTCCAGTGCCTCAGCATTTGAGAGTGAGAACATGTGCACTGAATGAACATACACGATGAATGCTCACACATTTAATGGTAATGTGTTCTAGATCTTTGGTGCATTTAAAACAAAAGGCTGCTTCACCACTCTTTTATACATGGAATATGGAGAATTCTAGCACTAGATGATCTTAAGGCATGATTTGAAACAGATTATCAGGCAGTCAGAGATGCATGAAGGTGCTGCACCATTAACAGATTTAAAAACTAGTAATACAATTTTACAGTCAATTCTAAAGGAAACAAGCAGCAAGTGGAGTGGTAATAAAACTGGTCTAACATGATCTTGCTTTCTAGTTTGTGTAAATATTCAAATTTTTGCATTTTGCACCTGTTGTTGTTGTGTTTGTTGCAGTCCTGTTAGCAATGTATTACAGTAGTCAATAAAGAAAACAAAAAGGATGGATCTGTGAGAACACAAACACGGAGCTGGGTGCTAGTACAGGTAAAATGGCAGTTTATTAGAAAGACAACTCCAAATCGTAAGGCAAAGCAGCACGAATAAACAATCCAGGGTTGAGTGATCAGCAAAAAGAGTAACAGAGGCAAAACGGTAATCAAAAACGTGGGCAAAGGCAAAGATCAAAAATCAAGAAGCAAGAACAACAATGGCTTGGTAATGACAGAACACAAGGGAAACTGTGCAATTACTTCCCAGTGAAGCTGAAACAGAATGATGTTTATATAATGCAAAGTGATGAGTGTGTAACTGAGAACAGGTGCAGACAGTCATGTGACATGGTCAGGATGATGGAAATTGTAGTCTCTAGTCACTTTTTCGGTATTTACAAAACAGACACCCCCAACACTCTTTAAAACATGGCTCTTGAAGCACATAAGTTTAAGAGGGGGTCCTGGACACCCAGACCAGATGTCCCTAAGGATTTCCAAGTTCAAATGGGTGTCATGTCATGACGCTTAATGTGCTCTCTGGGGTACAGGTGCGGGACGGTCTCTTCTGTACTGCAGAGATGTTATCCCCGGCCAAGCTTGGGTGTGGAGCAATGGCTACCGCACAGTCAGCAGGGGGATTGAAGCTCAATCTGGACCCGGGGGGGGGTAACATTGACCATGGAGTTAAAGGGGGGAGTGACACTCCCTGCAAGTTTAGAGGGAGGAGCAAAGTTCTCAGTGAGGCCAGAGGGGGGAAGAGATGCTCTCCATGAAGCATAAGATGGGAGTGATATCCTTTGTGGAGCAAGAAGGAAAAGCAGAGCTCTCAGCTGAGCATCATCCTCAGTCGAGCAGAGAGGCTGAGTGACATTCTCTGTTGAATCAGCAGGCTGAGAGAGATCTGCATTAGTGGAAGTACGGTGAGGAAAGATCTTATGCATGACTTTGGAGGCCATCTTGTTGGCCTCAGACAGTAACTTGGCGTGAGAGGTTTCCTCGTTGACCTCTGGCTGGAGATCTCCAGGGGAGACCACTTTGTGGGTCTAGGGCTGGATATCTGGAGATGAGATCACCATGTTGACCTCTGGCTTGAGCTCGGCAGAGGAGGCCACCTTGTGAGTCTCTGGCTGTAGTGCTGGAGTTGAGGACTCCATGTTGACCTCTTGCTGGAGCTCTGCAGGGGAGACCACTTCGTAGGTATCAGGCTGAAGCTCTGGAGATGAGGAGGCTACCCTGTCAGCCTATGTCTGGAGTTGGACTGTGGAAACCATCCTGTCTGCCTTCTCATATTAGGTGGTGAACGGCAATATGGGTTTGTCTGACAGGCTGGCCCCTCCCCAAAAAATGTTTAAGGTTGGGGGTGAATATTGGACTCCCAAACACTTATTAATTGTCCAACAAATTGGGTTACACTAGATCTCATGATAATCAGGAGCTCTGCCCATTGGCAGGCTGGGTCAGTGAGCCAGGATAACATGAACCCCAGCCATTGCTTCTTGTCAAGCTTGGGGTCCACCAAGCTTGCAAAATAGAATTGGCACTGTAGAAGATAACCTTCCCGATAAACATAAAACCCATAATATGCAGTTGAGTGCCAGCATGGTTATCTTGGCCTGATGTTCCATTTGCTCTCCTGCTGCATCCATGGTGTAGACAAAGTAATCTGTTAGAACACAGACTTGGAGCTGGAAGCAAATACAGGTAAAATGGCAGTTTATTAGAAAGGCAGCCACTTCAAATCATAAGGGAAAAGCAGCATGAATAAAAAGTCCAGGGTCGAGTGATCAGCAAACAGAGAAACAGAGGCAAAGCACAAAAACCACGAAGCAAGAACAATAACAATAGATTTATAATTACAGCCCACAAAGGAAACTGAGCAATTAGATCCCAGTGAGGCTGAAACAGAATGAGGCTTATATAGTGCACAGTGATTAGTGTGTAATTGAGAACAGGTGCAGACAGTCATGTGACATGGTCAGGTGAGGTGCAGTGGCTGATGGAAATCATAGTCTCTAGTTCCTTTTCCAGTATTTACATAACAGGATCAATGTCTTGGCATTTTGTAACCAGAGATAGGGTCTCATGCTATATTCCTTCAATGACATAATGCAGTTTTAGTAACGTTATTAATGTGCAGTTTAAAAGAGTCCAGAATTACACCAAGATTTGTAAGTTCAGTTTTTGTCTGTAGAGCCAGGTCTCCAGGTCTGTTATATACGCTCACAGATCACTTAGGAACTAATTTTTTGGGGGTGGGGCTCAATATCAAAAGTAACAGCCAGTTTGTGATGTAGCCACCAGCTGCGTTTAATACTACAGCGCATCTCATCGTCATGGACTGCACCAGATTTGTCAGATCTTGTTGTGAGATGTTACTCCACTCTTCCACCAAGACATTTGCAAGTTATTTGATCACGTCTGGGGGAAACATGGTAACATGTAATTTTCCACTGCAAGGACGATCAGCTGTCTGTCCAGTCTCCCTGTCGCACTGTCTTAGGCGTCTTACATTAGCATTTTATTACAGTTTATTACAGACATTTCAGTTTATTACTTTGGCCACAACTGCAGTCCTCATGCCTCCGTGCAGCATGTTCACGCAAGTGAGCAGGAACCCTAGACATCTTTCTTCTGGTGTTTTTCAGAGTCAGTGAAAAAGTCTCTTTAGTGTCCTAAGTTATTGTAACTGTGACCTTAATTGCCTACCACCTGTCATGCCAATCATGTGGCAGCAGTGCAAAGCATAAAATCACACAGATACGGGCCAGCAGCTTCAGGTAATGGGCTGGTTTGCATATTACTTAATGCTGATCTCCTGGGATTTTCACACACATAAATATATTTAGAGTTTACTCAGAATGTTGCAATTAAGAAAAAAAACATACAGGGAGTTGCAGTTCTGTGGACAGAAATGCCTTGATGATGAGAGAGGTCTACAGAGAATGGCCAGACTGGTTTGAGCAGATAAAAATACTAAAGTGACTCCGATAACCATTGTGGTGAGCAGAAAAGCACCTCAGGATGCACAACACATCAAACCTTGATGCGGATAGGATACAACAGCAAAAGATCATGTCAGGTTCAACTTCTGTTAGCCAAGAACCAAGACAGTTGATGACCTGAAAAACATACAATTTACTTCTAATGGTTACTTCCAGCATGATAATGCATTATGCCAGAAAGCAAGAGTCTCAGACTGGTTTTATGAACATGACAATGTGTTCAATGTTCTTTAGTGGCCTTCACAGTTCTGAATCCATTCATGTCAACATGGACAAGAATCTCAAAGGAATTCCGTAAAGAATTGAGCCTGTTTGAGAGCAAAAGTAGGCCCTACCTACAGGATTCGTACAGTGTTCTTTTTAAAGTGTTCAGAGAGTGTATCTTTTTTATTCTTGTTGCTTGACTATAAAAATACATATCCACTATACTATATGTCCAAAAGGTTAATGCACAACTGACCATCACACTCATATGAAGGTCTTCCCTAAACTGTTGCCAAAAAATTGGAAGTGCACAATTGTATAGTATGCCTTTACATGCTGTGGTATTACAATTTCTCTTCACTGGAACTAAGGGACCTTAATCTGTTCCAGCATGGCAATGCCCCTGTGCACAATGTGAGCTCCATGAAGACATGATTTCCCATGGTTGGAGTGGCAGAACTCGTGTGAACTAAACCCTACTGAACACCTTTGAGATTAACTATAATGCAGAATGCACCCCAGGCACCATGATGATGATGATGATGATGATGATGATGATGATGATGATGATGATGATGATGATGATTATTGTTATTATTATTTTAAAAACTCATTTAGCTGTGAGAAGACTAACTGTGAGAAGAAATAAAAAATTACAGATTTTTCTGCACTTTCAGAAATAGTGAGTAACAAAGGTATTTTTTCAGTAAAGGTCTCATAACTGCTATTTTCAGTTTGTCTGACAAGTGGCTATTTCTAGAGAACAGTTTATAATGTCTAATACACAAATATGTCTTAAAAAAGTAATGTTGGAATAAGATCCAGCATAATGTTGGAATAATTATCCACAGTGTTTCACCAGTGAGTAAATGCAGAATCCAGGTTTCTATATTTGCATTTTTGTGTTTAAGTCCATACATTTTCCTGGTGAGAACTCAGGGAGATAATCATTTGTTTGAGTTATGATTGAACAAAATCAATAATTAAAAATAGATCTCATGTGTTGTGTCTGTTGTCATTTACCAATTTTGAGAAATAGGTCTGTCTCTGTTCTTAACACATTATTGATAAGTTCACTGTGAAGACTCTTCCCTCTCTGTTCCTTTGTTAACACTTTTTACTCTCGGATCCCCTGTTAACTTTTCCACTACTACACGAAACCAGTTTCAACCAAGTACAGACCGATAAAGACTCTGACCATGTCTTCCTGAATACCATTTGCTCGCATTCATATCACATCCTGAATACCATATATGGAGTTGTTCCTCTCTTACAGTGATATGTTTTCTGTTTTATGCAAATATGCCTACCCGCCTATCCAATCAATAGTTAACCCATTGTCTCTGTGTAAAATACATATATAAAATACATATACTCTGGCTTTCTTTGAATAAATCAGAGATCTTGGCATTTGAATTATGTGTATCTGTATGTCATTTGGCAGCTCTCCCAAGTGCTTGGTGCGGGAACTGTGTGGCAGGGCGAGTGTTTTTGTGTACTTTCGCTTTCTCTCTTCTTAAGAATTGTAACCCTAAGATTCACAATTCCAAACAATTATTATAAATGTTAATATAATTTCTAAGAGTTTCATAGTGCAGTGTGAGCTGGTGTGCCTTAACTGCTGTTTTTAATTGATTATCTATTCATATTTCCATGCCATATTTGTGGTCAATAGTTTCTTTAAAAAAGAATTCTGGTGCAACACTATCTAAAACAGATCATAATCTAAAGTTAAAAGCACTGTTAGTACATTAGTTTTCACATTAGTGAAAGCACTAAATTATTACTCTGTTTTTCATGTGAATAGAAGCGAACATGCTAAAAACATGCAAAAGTGATCTGAGATGGCAGCATCCAAAATTTAATTTACATTGATAGTTAAACCCTGTGAAATTACAAATGAACATTGTCACAAAGCAGCGTTGCAGAAATCAATCAATTAAAGATATACATTTTAAATCTATCCCTAATGAGCAAGCCAGAGTCGACAGAAGGATGAAAAAAACTCCCTGAGATGATATGAGGAAGAAACCTAGGGAAGGATCCAGACTAAACAGGGAGGCCATCCTCATCAGGGTGAAAACGAATAGTGTAATTATAAATATATCCCTTCTATAACTGTGTACTGCATGGTCAGAAATTGTAACCAGGAAATTCATTATAATTTTCATTTGAAATCTATTTTGTTGAAGTTATCAAGCTATCAGACAGCACACATCACATGTATTCTACTTAAAACTCCAGCATTTTCATTGTTAATAGCATTTTTGTGTCAATACTCACATGATTACAAAGCACTGCTGCCAACAAAATCTACAGTTTAGCTGTAGCATTTACTATTTTTGTCCCATTGTGATATGGAACACACCTGTAAACTATGCTTTTCTGCTTTTTTAAATAAAGCAGTGGCCAGACTGAAAGTGAGTCATGTTTCGGCTGGCAAAAAAGCTTATTCACTGAACTGGAAAGGCTGTGAAATGTGAAAGACGCACATTTGCTCCTCATAACAGTGACTTTCACCTTGCACAAACAGGCGATCTTTGAATTTATGAGCTTGCGAGCCAAGTAGACAGTAACATTGAATGGTAAAAAAAAATGGAGGAGCTGATTATTATTAATTATTGTTAGCTCTGTTTTCTTACTATTGCTTGGCACGCATCTGAAAAAAATAAATAGTAATCTCATCAACTGACATACACCAGGGTTTTTGTGGTAAAAACTCTGGGTTTTTTTTTTTTCTCTCTCTGCCTGTTAGGATTTTCTTATTAGCAATGTGGAGAGCTCTGAAAAAGTAATCAAAAAATTTGCAGTGGTTCAGACAGTCATTCATTTATCCACTCCATTTCATAACTCTGACCCTGTAAGTGTTTTACACACTTTCACACTACTACCTATAAAGAGATGATGACTGTCTTGGATGTCTGATATTTGTTTGCAATGTTTGCAATCTAACTGTGGTACAGTTTTGGTATAGTAATGCTTGTTATACTCTTGCCCATGATATTACTATTGTTTTACTGTAGTACTGTAATATATTAACTGTGATATACAGTGCCTTGCGAAAGTATTCGGCCCCCTTGAACTGTTCGACCTTTTGCCACGTTTCAGGCATCAAACATAAAGATATACAACTGTAATTTTTTGTGAAGAATCA
>JAFFST010002819.1:34750-50825 GCA_022414735.1 Noturus placidus | reverse complement strand
TACAATGGAATGGTTCACAAATAAACATATCCAGGTGTTAGAATGGCCATGTCAAAGTCCAGACCTGAATCCAATCGAGAATCTGTGGAAGAACTGAAAACTGCTGTTCACAAACGCTCTCCATCCAACCTCATTAAGCTCGAGCTGTTTTGCAAGGAGGAATGGGCAAAAATTTCAGTCTCTCGATGTGCAAATCTGATAGAGACATACCCCAAGCGACTTACAGCTGTAATCGCAGCAAAAGGTGGCACTACAAAGTATTAACTTAAGGGGGCTGAATAATTTTGCACGCCCGATTTTTCAGTTTTTTATTTGTTGAAAAAGTTTGAAATATCCAATAAATTTGGTTCCACTTCATGATTGTGTCCCACCTGTTGTTGATTCTTCACAAAAAATTACAGTTTTATATCTTTATGTTTGAGGCCTGAAATGTGGCAAAAGGTCGAACAGTTCAAGGGGGCCGAATACTTTCGCAAGGCACTGTATGGTTGATAAACATACATTGATTTTGGGTTGATATTTAATACCAAAGAAGGAACTCTAGTGTAGATTTTTCCTCAAGTTACCTTGATCAAGTACACTGTGTTTCTCAGTTTAAAACTATTCCTTAAACTATACCCTATGTAGCGTTGTTTATTTATTATGCAATGTTATTATACTCTAAGATTCAAATCCAAAAAATTGTTTTACAAAAGGACATTTAGTGTAGCATAAACATTAATATTTAAAAGAGTAAAAAAAAAAACTGTAACCATTAACCATAAACATACATCATACCACCATTTTGTAAAATATTTAACACAGTATGTTTTACAATTTCTGGAGCTCCAATGATATTTCCATCAAAGCAAATGTAACAAATCTGGGAGCAACCCACTTAAAAAAAAACACCTAAGATCCAGGGTAAGCACTGACCTTTAATAAACATTAATAAAAGAAACAAAATAGAAGCTTTCTCTCCATATACACAGCTCTGCTCTATATCTGAAATACTAGAGCGAGAGGGAGAAAGGAACATCAACACAAATACATAGGAAACACAGCTCAGCCCTGAATTATCCCCAAACCCCTACCTCATGATATAGACCCACATCAAACTATGCCCTCACCTGCTAAAGTCAGTTTTAGTTGTGTTTACTAGAGATATGACACAGAAACCACAGTACAAGTCAAACTATGTGTAACTGTGAGACAAACCATAACAAGTCATGATTTTGTTTTGTGCCAGAAACTTTTTATAATGGCAATTTCAAGTGGATGGATAAAGATATACATAAGACATAATGTGAGAAAGGGTTTGATGTCCTAGGAAAAAGTGAGGAGAAAATGGAAGTGAGTCATGAAAATGAACATTATAGACACAGACAGCATCTGTTTTTTTATTCCTTTATTATTCCTTCTGCACCCTGTGTCATAGCCTTACTCCCACTTCCTCTCTTTCTGTCTCTCATGCTCTTGTTTCTCCCTTTCTATTGCCACAAACCTTTCCTTCTTCCTTCATCGTCTTTCTCCTCTATGAGAGAAATTCAAGCAGTTCCATGTGTCAAAGAGCTAGCCCTGTCAAACAACCGGCGTTTCTACTGGATTTTTTGCGAGCTCAGCGGATGTGTGTGTGTATGAATAATACATGCGGTGATCCTTTAGCTTCCCCATCCTTATTAAAAGAATCCATTTCCATCCCTCCTTTCCCTATTCTCCAGGACCTGATTCTACTTTCTGCCCACTGTAACAGACTCTGGGGATTGAGGAGCCCTTACCATAGGCCTGTGGAAGGGGATTAGTATTGAGGGAGAGAGTTGTATATCACATTTCTTTTGGTAGAGTGAATGTTAATGTGGTCGGAAGGAAGTCCTTTTTTGGGATTAAATAAATGGTTGTGGGTGTTTTGCTGCAGCTTAGTTCAGAGATCTATTACATGACCTACACTATAGTCTGCCACTCAAGTCATACCACCATGGGCCCTCAATTTCACTATATGTGTGTCTGTATAGTGTCGCTGCTTTTGTCTTGGTTTTGAAGTTAGTGTAGCTGGTGTACCTTGTGGGATCAGAGTCCTCATCCTGTGCAGGCACCTCATTATCAACACATATCTCTGTGTGTGTGTGTGTGTGTGTGTATGTGTGGAATGGGGGTGGGGGAATGGTTGGGGGTTGAGGTGGGGGGCGGAAGTCAGAGTGGATTGAATGCATAGTGACTTGTAACATCTTGTTTCTCAGTAGATGGCACACTTGTTCCATAAAGAACACTGACAAAAAATGGGTGAGCAGTGCGTAAAATAAATAAATAAATAAACAAATAAGATGGAAAGAATGAACAAATAAAGAAATTATTAAAAATTCCCTAATAACTTCCCCAACTGTCAATATAAATGGCCCTGGCAATGAAAGAGAACTAATTTCAAATAATACTTTAATTTAAAGGAGGCAGTCTTTGTATGCAATTTCAAAAATACAGAGACTACAGAGTAAATCATTTCTTATTTCCTCATTTCACTCACTCATTTTTACTGTCTTTTACTGTTCTGATTATTTCACTGCATTCAGCCCAGTCATACAACAAAACGGACAGAAAAAAGCTTTCTCATGAGCTTGCTAAAAAAAGCAGTGAGGTAGGTTTTTGAAAGAAATCCTTTGTAGTGTTGAAACTCTCAAAAGGCGATAAGGCATCTGTCAAGAAACCCTCACAGATATAGGATAAAACATTTTTTGAGTGTGAAATAAGACGGCAGAGGATCAATATTATTATCAAGCAGCATTTGAAACACACACACACGCGCGCTCACACACGTGCTCACACACACACACACACACACACACACACACACTGTAGTAGTATCTTAGTAAGGTAATTCAATTAACCTGTGTATTATAGTTTTGGCTCTTGCTGTTTATCAAAAAAGAAAAACAGTTCATGCCAACCTATTATAATGAGGGCATTTGATTAAAATGTTAATTATATTGTGGTAAATTAAAATGATACTGATGAGGTTAAAATGATACTAATGCACTGCATGACAAAGGACTAAATGACATAGAACATAGGACACAACATACATACATAAGGTCTAAAACTCTGACACCTCATTACATAAAGGACTAAAGCACTGACACTACATTACATAAATGACTAAAGCACTGACACTACATTACATAAATGACTAAAGCACTGACACTACATTACATAAAGGACTAAAGCACTGACACTACATAACATACAGGACTATCGCACTGACACTACATTACATAAAGGACTACAGCACTGACACTACATTACATACAGAACTATAGCGCTTACACTACATTACGTAAAGGACTAAAGCCCTGACACCACATTACATAAACGACTAAAGCCCTGACACCACATTACATAAAGGACTAAAGCGCTGACACTACATTACAGAAATGACTATAGCATGACACTACATTACATAAAATACTAAAGTGCTGACATTAGATTACATAAAGGTCTAAAGCACTGACACTACATTACATAAAGATCTAACCCCTAACCCCCTAACCCCCCTAACTGCCAGGAGCAGAAAGAGGATGACCACCTGAAGCATTGCTGAGCCTAGGTGTGAAAGATTTATAGTGTCGACCAAAACCAAGAACACAGGCTACCCACCTCCTAATTTCTAGTCAGGGGAGGCCTGCTATACCACCAAACCCAGAGCAGAGGGGAAAATGTGGACCTCCTGGTAGTCCCCAAGTCCCAAACCCAAACACTGTTGCACCTGGTCCATACTTATCTGCTCGGGGGCCACATGGGGGCCCGAAACACCAGGGAAATACTGAGGGACTACTTCACTTGGCTGGGGATGGATGGAGAGGTCCAGGCCTTTTGTCAATGGTGACCTCAATGTCAGCGTACCACATCCAGGAAGCCTCCGCCGGCACCCCTGATCCCATTTTCGCATCATCAGTGTCCCCTTCGAAAGGATCGGCATGGACCTCGTAGGGCCACTACAAAACTGATGAACTTGTCGAGAGGTTCAACCAGACGCTAAAGCAGATGTTGCGCCGGGTGGTAGAAGAGGAAGAAAGCAACTGGGACCTCCTCCTTCCCTTCATGCTCTTCACTGTCCGGGAGTGCACCAAGGCATCCACAGGCTTCACCCACTTCGAGCTCCTCTTCGGATGGTGACCTTGAGGACTGCTGGACATGGCCCACAAAGCATGGTAGGAACAACCGTCCTCATTCTGCTCGGTCATTGACTATGTGCAGGAGATGCAAGAAAAGATTGACCGGGTAACCGTGATAGTTCAGGAGCACATGTGAGCTGCCCAGAAAGAACAGAGAAGTGTGTACAACCATCCTGCACAGCCTCGGGAGTTCCAACCGGGTGATTGGGTGCTCCTACGAGTGCCCAGTAGCTCCTGCAAGTTCCTGGCCAGGTGGCAAGGCCCATACACAGTCCTCGAGCAAAAAAGACCCCGTAAACTACCACCTGCAGCAGCCCAGTAAGTGAGCAGAAGTAAAACTCTACTACGTGAATCTGCTGGAGAAGTGGGTAGAACTGGCACTGGTAGTATCAACGTACGCAGCTCTGGATACAGATCATGGCAAGGGTACCCTGGTAAAATTGGGGAAGGATCTTACCCCTGCACAAAGACAGGAGCTTACCGAGTTGGTGGACCAATTCTCATGTGTTTTCTACCTCCCAAGGAATGACACTACTGGTCCACCTCGAGATCAAATCCCATCCAGGAGTAGTGGTAAGACGGCGGCCCTACCGTGTCCCAGAGGATACTATCAAGAGCCAAGGCTATCGAGGAAGAAGTTGGCCAAATGCTGTGGGACCACATCAAAGTGGAATTCAACAGCCCATGGTCCAGCCCCATCGTCGTCATGCCGAAGCCGGACGGAAGTATGCTGCTATGTAATGACTTCTGTAAGTGGAACCAGGTTTCCGAGATCGATAGCTATCCCCTCCCCCAAGTGGATGACCTCGTGGAGCAACTGGGGAGGGCCCGGTTCATATCTACCCTAAACTTAATAAAAGGCTACTGGCAAGTTGTGCTGGCACTGGATGCGAGACTGGAGACGGCCTTCAGCACAGTTACCGGTTGCTGGCAGTAACTGGTTCTCCCTTTTGGGCTACAGGGTGTGCCTGCCACATTCCAGCGGCTGATGGACATTGTCCTGCAACACCACCGTATGTCCGCAGCTGCCTACCTAGATGACATAGTCATCCACTCATCCACTAGGTTGGACCACCTGTTCCACCTGGGAAGGTTCTGAAGGAACTCCGGAAGGCCGGACTGACAGCCAACCCCAATAAATGCCATCTAGGGCTGACCGAAACACAGTACCTGGGCTACCGTATTGGCCGGGGTATGATGAAGCCACAGGCGAAGACAATTGAGGCAGTGAAGGACTTCCCCTTGCCCACATCAAAGAAACAGATACATGGCTTCTTGGGGTTGGCGGGGTATTACCGCAGGTTCATACCTAACTTCTCCTCGGTATCCTCCCCCTTCTAAAACCTTATGAAGAAGGGCCAGCCGGACCGGGTGAAGTGGTCTGTGGAAGCAGAGCAGACATTCCAAGCCCTAACCAGTGCCCCTGTGCTATGCAGCCCAGACTTTGGCCTCCCATTCACCGCACACATAGATGCCTCAGACACTGGGCTGGGCGCTGTTCTCTCACAGACCTTTGACGGAGAGGAACACCTGGTCCTCTATATCAGTTGAAAGTTGTCCCCAGATAAGAGGAAGTACTTGGCCATGGAAAGAGAAGCCATAGCATTAAAGTTGGCCATCGAAGAGCTGCGATACTACCTGGCTGGTCGGCACTTCGTCCTGGCGACAGATCATGCCCCATTGCAGTGGATGGCCAAGGCCAAAGACACTAATGCCAGGGTAACCCGATGGTTCCTCTCGTTGCAGGATTTCTCTTTTCAGGTCCAGCACCGGGCGGGGACCCACCATGGGAATGCAGATGGTTTTTCGCGATGGAATGCACTGTGGGCCCGACACACGACGGCAGTAGGCTTGCAGCTGGGGGGGGGTTTACTGTGGTGATGGGGCCAACACACAGGAAACAAAGACTGGTCCTCCCTTGACTGCTGCGGTGGCGCTGAAGAGACAGCTCTGTTTCAGTGCCACCAAATGTTTTGGATGGCCAGAGAGCATGTGGCGCCAGGGCAGGGCCACCGACACAGCCACGGCTCGTGAGTGGTGCACTGCACGGATGAATTCCACCATCCAGCAAGTGAGGGGAGAGTATAAAAGGGCGATATTCCATTTGTGGGAGAGAGAGAAGTATCTCAGAGCATATGTGCAAAAAAAAAATGTCTGGCATGTTTTATGTGATGCTGGCTAAATTCCCTACAATATGTGCATCTCAAAAAATTCGAATATCAAGGAAAAGTTTCATTTTTCCGTAATTTAATTAAAAATTGGAACTTTCATATATTCTAGATTCATTAACCAAAGTGAAATATTTCAAGCCATTTTTGTTTTAATCTTGATGACTTTGGCCTTCAGCTCCTCTGTATTGTTGGGTCTGGTGGCTCTCATAGAATCTCTATAGGGTTCAGACCAGGTGAGTCGGCTGGCCAATCAAGCACAGTAATACCACGGTTAGCAAACCAGTTACTAGTAATTTTGGCACTGTGGGTAGGTGCCAAGTCCTGCTGGAAAAGGAAATCAGCATCTCCATAAAGCTTGTCAGCATATGGAAGCATAAAGTGCTCTAAAATATCCTGGTAGATGCTGCATTGACTTGAGAAAACACAGTGGACATGGAACCCCAAGTCATCACTGACTGTGGAAACTTCATACTGGACTTCAGGCAACTTGGATTCTGTGCCTCTCCATTCTTCCTCCAGACTCTGGGACCTTGATTTCCAAATGAAATGCAAAATGTTCATCTGAAAACAGGACTTTGGACCACTGAGCAATCGTGTTTTTAGTATAAAGGTGTTCTGCTTAGTTAGCTGATTATAGCTCTTCTCAGGTTGACATTGAATGTATTATAAATTCTTTATTCTAATATTTTTGAGATACAGGATTTTCCCAGTATCTCATTTCCATGAGCTGTAAGCCATAATCATCAAGATTAAAACAAAAAAGGCTTGAAATATTTCACTTTATGTTTAATGAATCTAGAATATATGATAGTGAAATGAACTGAAATGAAATGAACGTGAATATATAAAATGAAAAAAAAAAGTGCACAATATTCAAATTTTTTGAGATGCACCTACATATAAAACCCCAAACAAACAAACAAACAAACAAACAAACAAACAAACAAACAAACAAACAAACAAACAAACAAACAAACCACTGAGACACAGTGATTAGGTTATTGTAGGAACTATGAATCTAAAACACTATGAAAATGAAACACTGGAATAGCTCTACTACTATGTGATATTATTTACACTTTCTCTGGTCATGACCATAGGTCATATGGGTGGGCGAATAAAGTCAACAATGTGTAAAAGCAATATTTACACAGGGAAAGTCACTCTATATTAACACAATGAAAATGACTCATTAACACATTCTCAGAAAACTTCTGGACTAGACAAGATGTGAAGCCATGCTGTACATAATAGTGATATGCAAATTATATACACAATGCACATTCAGATAATAATGAATTGAAGATCAGTATTTCTGTGCAGAGCATAACAACTCACATCATGAAAATGTGAAAAAAAGATGTCCCAAATGACAAAGATAATGTTCTGTCCTTTATCAAAAGATGAACCTAATAGAGGAAGAATATTGAATTTGAATGTATCTTAAAGAATATTAAATGTCTCTAAAAGTAATTTAACCTTGTCTACCAATTCATTTCAAATTGACCAAAATTTACATTATAGTTTCACTATGCAAACAAGCAGCACTGATTTAATCTGGATTGGGGGTGTTTCCAATTTTGCATACTCATTTAAGCTGCATTTAACAGAAAGCAATGGCATGAAAGGTAATTTATACATTTCTTTTCATTTTAATGCCAGTGCGATGTTTCTCTTATTAAAGGCATTTTAAACACTGAGTTTTGGATTTGAGACAAACTGTGAAAGAAGAGAAAGTTGGGTGGCAAATTGTAGACTTGCCAGTCAAAGAACCAGAAAAAGGTGTCAAGTAAGACAGTGTCCAAAATTATGACAGCATATTTCAAACAAGGAAAAGCAGCCATGGTTGGGAAGAAGGGCTGAAATCTGAATCTCGCTGACAGGCCTGTATGTGAATAACTGAAACAACTGCCAAAAAACAGCACAGGGCTGAAATAAAACCATCCCCCCACTCAGTTTCAACCAAAACTGCACATCATTAGTTTCCCAATGGTAAGATTTATGATAGGCCTGCCATTTGGAAACCACTGCAAGCAGCGCTATGTGGAACCTGCTGTAATCAGCGCAAAACTTCAATCTCAGAGCAGTAGAAGGAGGCAATGCGGTATGATGAGACATACTCTGTTATTTTTTATCACATGCAAATAGATTTTCTTTCCAAAAGACTTCCACCCACATCACCTGTTTCCAACTGTTCAACAGAATGGAGGGTCTGTTATCTAGCTAATATCAACAAGAAGAAGAAAGACATAGCAGCTCGTTATAACTGATGTATGTATACATTGTTTGATGTTTCCTTTATTGTATCCATGCCCCGGATTTTATTTGAATCTCTTTTTAATTTTATTTCATATGCAGTGCTCAGTGTATAAGTAAAATTGATATTGTGGGTGCGAGTTGACGTACAAAAAGATATTCACGGAATGAAAGTAATTTATTTCTAGGCTCCCCAATTCAGATCTCAGTCAAGCAGCAAAAGAACTGCCTATGTGAAGACTTAGTAGTAGACTTAGCTCATGGTAGCAATATTTACACACACACACACACAGACACACACACACACACACACACACACACACACACACACGCACACTAATCATCTATAGTCAAAGTGGGAAAGAGTAGAGTACAAACACATTCATGTAGTACTGTCTAAGCAAATTATCAATGCATTGCTAACAGAACAATACTTATTAAACCCAACAGTACAAAACCCTAGCATTTCTTTTTAAGACTTTTTACTGAAGAACACCACTTTCTGTTCATCTGCCATGAGCCATATTCAGAGTTGGCGACTTAAGTTGTGACCTTAATTTCTAAAGCTATTCTATGTCAATATTTACACTGGGAAAGTTACTCATATTCAGAGTTGGGTTGTGCAGGTACCTAAGTTGATTTTCTGGGCTCCCCATTCAGATCATTTAAATAACCTGCATGTAGTTCACATCCTCGAGGTTGCAAGATATTTCTTGAGTAGAAGTGTCTGAGAAGGGTTTTTTCAGTAGACTACCACCATTATACACAAGCACATACCTTTCAGCCTGAAATAAATCTGGACTGAAAAATGTGGACTGACGTTTTTCCCCGTTAGATGTCAAATGTAATATGATGCAACATAAAAGCAAGACACAAATAATAAAAAAACAAAAACAAAAAAAACTCTACTATGATGATTATTAGAAGATGACGAGCATTGAAATAAACATCAAAATAAACTTCTTTTTTTTTTTTTTTTCCAGAGAACTGCTGTTTGAGCTTATTTGTTGGACAGCACTCTTGGATCTTCAGGACTTCTTTCATGTTCACTTAATAGTTGCATAAAAAGGATGATCTTTTTTTTTATTTTTATCTTTTACTGTTGTACAGTTGTGACTGTGACTGTTAACTGTCATGTTGCTGAAAATGAACTACATCCTCAAGGCTCCTCTTTGGGTCAGTGCAGTTTTTGAATATGTGGTAGAAATATTCATTGCATCCGGAAAGTATTCACAGCGCTTCACATTTCTCACATTTTGCTGTTACAGCCTTATTCCAATATGGATTAAATTCACTATTTTTTTTTTTATTCTACAAACAATACCCCATAATGATAACATGAAAGAAGTTAGTTTGAAATCTTTGCAAATATATTAAAAATAAAAAAACAAAAAAGCACATAAGTATATAAGTATATACTGTATGTACATAAGTATTCACAGCCTTTGCCATGACACTCAATTTTGAGCTCCGGTGCATCCTGTTTCCTCTGATCATCCTTGAGATGTTTCTACAACTTGATTGGAGTCCACCTGTGGTAAATTCAGTTGATTGGACATGATTGGGAAAGGCACACACTTGTCTATATAAGGTCCCACAGTTAACAATGCATGTCAGAGCACAAACTAAGCCATGAAGTCCAAGGAATTGTCTTTAGACCTCCAAGACAGGATTGTATCAAGGCACAGATTCTGGGAAGGGCACAGAAACATTTCTGCAGCTTTGAAGGTCCCAATGAGCATAGAGGCCTCCATCATCTGTAAATGGAAGAAGGTTGGAACCACCACGACTTTTCCTAGAGCTGGCTGCCCGGTCAAACTGGGCGATCGGGGGAGAAGGGCATTAGTCAGGGAGGTGACCAAAAACTCGATGGTCACTCTGACAGAGCTCCAGCATGACTCTGTGAAGTGAAGAGAACCTTACAGAAGAACAAACTTCTCTGCAGAAGCCACTCCTCAGTGAAAAGGCACATGACAGCCTGCCTGGAGTTGGCCAAAAGGCACCTGAAGGACTCTCAGACCATGATGAAACAAAGATTGAACTCTTTGGCCTGAATGGCAAGCATCATGTCTGGAGGAAACCAGGCACCACTCATCACCTGCATGTGATACAATACCATCCCCACAGCATGATGCTGCTACGACCATGCTTCACTGTGGGGATGTTTTTCAGCGGTAGGAACTGGGAGACTAGTCAGGATCGAGGGAAACCTTCTCCAGAGTGCTCTGGACCTCAGACTGGGGTGAAGGTTCACCTTCCAACAGGACAATGACCCTAAGCACACAGCCAAGATAACAAAGGAGTGACTACAGGACAACTCTGTGAATGTCCTTAAGTGGCCCAGCCAGAGCCCAGATTTGAACCCGATTGAACATCTCTGGAGAGATCTGAAAATGGCTGTGCACTGATGCTCCCCATCCAACCTGATGGAGCTTGAGATGTCCTGCAAAGAAGAATGGGAGAAACTGCCCAAAAATAGGTGTGCCAAGCTTGTAGCATCATTCTCAAAAAGACATGAGGCTGTAATTTGTGCCAAAGGTGCTTCAACAAAGTATTGAGCAAAGGCTGTGAATACTTATGTACATGTGCTTATTTGTTTTTTTATTTTTAATAAATTTGCAAAGATTTCAAACAAACTTCTTTCATGTTGTCATTATGGGGTATTGTTTGTAGAACTAATGAATAATGAAAATAATGAATTTAATCCATTTTGGATGTAACATAACAAAATGTGGAAAAAGTGAAGTGCTGTGAATACTTTCCGGATACACTGTACCAAGACAGCTTTATATGATACTTTTTTTTGGTTAATTGGCTGGCTCTAGGATTGACATGTGTCTAAGTAAAAGTTTGAAAGGGAAGAATATTACACTACCTAATCTGGTACAGAGCTGTTGATGGTGTGCTGCGAGTATTAACCTGAAAGAAATGCTTGATTTTGGACTATGACTAATGCCCTTTCAGTGACCATGGGCTATTGACAAAGGCCTGTCTAAAACCACTCACACCTTTAGGATTTCTGTCAAAAAAATTCCAGGCATGTCAAAAAAAAAATAAAAAATCAACCCATCTCACTAGTTGGAGCAGTTATTCCCTGACCATTTTTCATCCTCACACACTACATGATAGGGGACGTGACAATGATGTGAGGGTTTTACTGCAACTCTGATAGCTTGTTTGAGACAGCACAGACAGACTCTAGTGCATTCTTGCCTGCAGACTACTTTGTAACATATTAATCCCAAACCTGATACCAAAGGAGCCATGTCAATCCCAGCCTAGAAGAAACTGTAGCAATGCCAGTCACATATGAGCAAAAGCAGTGCTGTTATTACTACATCACCTAGCTAAAATTCTACAAGTATGTCATAGGGGCAAATGTTTGTGCTTTGACCTAATGCAAGCATAAAGGCATGTAAAGTGGTACCAGTTCAGTGTGGAAAAAATAAATTGAAGGTATCTCTATTAAGAATTCAAGGCTTTATGTGGGTTCAAAGGATAGGTATGAGTGTGTGCACTAGTTTGCGTCTCACATGTCTGTTTGCATATGCATCTCAGCAAGTACCTCTGTGAAATATGCAATTTTGTGAGTAATATTTTTACCATAATTTGCCCATCTGCAGAGCTCATCTGCAGTTCAAATTTGCTGCTACCCATCGTGTCCTTTTCACGTCACACATTCATGTTTGGCACTTCTTACAATTCATTTCACACCACCCAGGCTGCATAAATTTTCAATGCTTTTTTCCTTACCCTTTTTCCTCAGCTTATTTTAAAATCTGGAGGTCAAAATAATAGAGGCACTAAAAGAGAGCTGGAACAAAGGAACGGAGAGAAAAAGAAGAAGTATCTTCTTGCATTTTTCTATTTTACTGCAAAATTAGATTGGGCTGACCTGGGCCTGACCGATAGGATGTCTGTGGAAAAGAAAAATAAATAGATAAGTGTGTTTTTAAATTAAAACAATCAGTCAAAGAAGGGAAAAGGATGCAGAAATGGACAAAGAGGAGAAAAATGAAAAACACTACTGGCAGGGCTGTTATTTCCAATAAAAATGGCAGAATAGTGTTTGTGTTTGTATGTGTGCTTAGCTTTCTCAGACAAAATAGCATTTTTTTTTCCTGCTGAATATGGCAGAATGGATAACTGCATGATAACATTGGTTGTGTCTGATACACTCCAAAAGTGTTCATGCACATTGAAAATACTGAGCCATGACTACAAACACAATGTTTGATAGCTATAGTTTGACACTCTTTACATTTACATTGGTAAATCTTTCAGTTATTTATTATAATTTTTTTTATATCCACTATGCCGATGATATTTGTTGTTATGGACCTGTCAAATGAGTAGATAAGCTTTTTCATGTGAAAAGCAAGTTTCTCTAAACTGTTTAGTATAATTCATTGCCATTCTGATATATGTTCAAGTAACAACCAGCTCATGCCAATGTGCTAAGCAACCACAGAAGGAATTTGTATATCAGACCCAGAATCCCCCCCACCCACCACCACCAAAACCCCCCCCCCAAAAAAACAAAAAACAAAAACAATAACAACAAAAACATGCAGACATTTTGTGCCTCGAGTTTTCTTGTATGCCAGTAAACATCCCATGCACAGAAGACATGCTTCATTAGAGACAGAAAGTGCCTGTGGCAGATTCCATACTCAATAGTCAGAGCACACACAGACAACCCATACTCATTTAATCTCTTTCCTCTCCATCTCTTTATTTCACACCCCAGGAATGGGATACTTCTGAAACTCCAATATTTATCCTGTTTTGTCCCAACCAGATATCTAGCTATGCAAGTTTGAGATATAGCTACAGTGGGCCTGGTAGATTTGAACTTGCTGTTTTCTGCTGTGTCAGAATATGATTTGTTGCTATATCATTGCAATTTTTGAAGCCATTTTCTCAGAGGCCCGGAAACACTAACTATCAGTCACGAGGGAGGCTATGATATTGAGATTAATGAGCGTTTTAGCCAGTTGACCATTAGCTTGTAACAGAGAGAGGCTTTCACATGCAGACAGGAAACCAACAAGTGTCACAAATAACCATAATTTAGACAACTTGGACAAAGTAAAAAAAAGCTTCTTTTATGTGTGTGTGTCTGTGTGTGTGTTTACTACAAGTGCTCCTCATTCTAAAAAAAACTTTAGCACTTAGTGTAGAAGAGCAGAATTATAGCTATAGTTTAATAATAATACTGAAAGGGAGGATAGTGAAAGAATGGACATGTGGGGGAGAAAAATAGGGAAGAGTCGACGATAAAGACCAGGAGCTCACAGGGAACATGCTGACAGAGCGACAGTGTGAAATGCAGAAATGAAGAAATGACAGGCCAATGTTTTCCCCGTTCAGTGGCCCGAGGCATATTTGATGTGTGCATGGCATAAATTCTCATTTGTTTTTCAATATCCTGTAACTTGAACTTTGTGTGTGTAACTTCTTGGACTTGTGGCTGCCTCATTGGGTTTGTTTTAGTTTAGCTAAATGTTTTTAGACATTGGACCTTTTTAATAGATGTATCATGAATTTTAGAGATAAACCCAAGGCTGCTGTAATTGTAAAAAAAGGTCCTTATTTTGTCTTCTTTCCTTTTAATTTGGCAATCTGTAAAGAAATGGTTATCAAAGACAAGGTATATGCCTCAGAATTTGATGAAGGTAGGTTGTCTCTGTCTCTCTCACACAGAGTGGTGTTAAAGCCAAGTTTTAACACTAGGGGGTTGGGGTAATGCTGTTGTGTAGTCAGTAGGGAAGCTCATTGCTGAGACTGTTAAATGAAATTTTTTGTAGATGTGTAAAAAATGCATGAGCATGAGAAGTGTTTCATGGTTTGAAGAAGGTGGGCAAGTGATGCACTCATTCACTCGCTCCCTCAGATGCTGGCTGTTCCAGTCATTTGCAGATCTGAATGCATACGTGCGCATGGAGTGTGAACGGAGATCACTCTGTCCCATGCTGTTTTATAGCTTCCTTCAGAGATGTGAGGTAAAGGTGAAGCACCATTCAGTGACATAAAGTTTCCAATTTAAAGGCTTTATTGAGTTGTTTATATTTGCATTATTTAGAACAGATTAATCTGTACCTATGCTGTTTTGGCTTTTAACAGGAAAATTTACTGACAAAATTTGTCGGTGCTAACTTTGAGAAAATATTTTAAATATACAAGATGTGACTTTATTGCCTTGTTTTTATGCCAAAACATAGAGGGTCAATGAATTATGCAATAATAATGCACTTAAACAACCGAATAAGGTTCCTAATAAGGGCAAACAGTCAATGAATGTATGATATGAGCAATATTAGCAATATTCGTATATTAGCTGTGCAAAAACTAAATAGAAGATAAACTGAAAAAAGAGAGCTTACAACAAGGAAAGTGCACGAAAGAGCAAATATATCGAGAGGAGCTGAAATTTGTCTGTCTGATCTCTTTCTTCCTCCATGTTTATCTTGAGCCCTTCTTTTCTCCTGAGGCCGGTTAAATAAATGGTGGCCCTTTGCTTTGTAATAGTTTACACATGATCAAAGGTGATGTCAACAGCCACAGGCTAAGACAGAGTTTGACCAGATTATTGTGCTGAGTCTGTCAACTCCTCCCCTCCTCTCTCCTGTTTTATAGCTGTGCTGAAAAAAAACACCCTATTTTTTGGCCACAAATTATCCCCCCTGCTATGCACTCACATAAGCCTGCCTGAATTTATGACACCCACATAGCACCTGACACACTGAATTTAATGTCCGGAGCAGAGAGAGAGAGAGAGAGAGAGAGAGAGAGAGGGAAAGAGAGAGAGAGAGGGAGGGAGGGGGAGATGGAGAGATGGAGAGACATTAGGAAAGTCTCCAGTGGTTTTAGTATCTTGCCATGTGTTCCTGCAAGACTTCCTGTCTTCCTGTAGATACAGTATATTCTTGTCTGCAAAATTATGCTTTTAATTGAATGTCAACCAGAAAGCACGCTAGTAACTGAACAATATATGTAATGTTTTACCCCACAGATAATATACCCCACACATAATCATACACAATCCCATACACAAGTAGCAAATATTGGCATATTAAAATGCCACCCTATTTTCAAAGAGGAAACACTCCAAAAGTTAACTTTTTCACACTTGATCTCTGATAGTTCCTACCATGTCTAGAGAGTTCAAAAATGCACTTTAGGTGACAGGTCCCTTGTGTACAGTGGTGTGAAAAAGTGTTTGCCCCCTTCCTGATTTCCTGTTCCTTTGCATGTTTGTCACACTTAAGTGTTTCGGAACATCAAACCAATTTAAACAATAGTCAAGGACAACACAAGTAAACACAAAATGCAATTTGTAAATGAAGGTGTTTATTATTAAAGGTGAAAAAAAATCCAAACCATCATGGCCCTGTGTGAAAAAGTGATTGCCCCCCTTGTTATAACATACTATAACTGTGGCTGAGTTCAATTTCTCTAGCCACACCCAGGCCTGATTATTGCCACACCTGTTCACAATCAAGG